>PNEQ01106688.1:0-63704 GCA_003012365.1 Medauroidea extradentata
AAACTTTGAAACACTCTTCAGTAAAAAACCAAAACTAAGTTGCAGCTGTTTAGTAAACATCAACAATATATGTGGTTTCAATAATAAAAAGCAAATGACTATATGAACCTTCCAAAGATAAACACATACAGCAAAGATAGCCATTAGCAAAACAAAATAGTTATATTTAGAGATGAGCTGAAATTGTAAAGTTCAACAATAAGCATGCAGTAAAACTACTTTCATATGTTTATAATGTTATAAAACATTTACAATAAAAACTCATACAAGTACTCAGCAGTGATAAATAATAACTACTTTTCAATAAAACAAACAAAAATATTCACTTTTATTCTGAAAAAAAAAAAAATAAAAATAAATTATTTTGCCTAAATTTTGCCTAATCATCAATTGATTGTAATTTATCGATTATAAAAAATAAACTAAAAATAAAAATAAACAGTCAAAGATATGCATATGTAAATACATTTCTAGATGTGGTGCAAGAACTCTGAACTATACCTTGGATGTGGCGGTAGTCCTACTGTTACAAAAATGGTGTGCATACAGTAAACAAAGTGAAGTGTACATACACAGATAATTTTTTAAAAATTAAAAAAAAAATACTTCTAAGTGTCTGGCAAAGACAAATAATACATAATTTTAATCAGAAAAAAGGAAATAATTTAATAAAACAACTTCCCAAAAATACGAAAAAATTCACATTTTTGCCTTACAGTCTCCCCTTAAACTAATCGAATCAATGCAAAACTACTGGATAAATACAGTGCATATTTACTTCTTCACTATTGGAATGTTGGCACTATAAATCGAAATTAGTGCCAGTGGTATTTCAGTGATTCAATTCGTTGGATTTGCTCCATCCAGAATCTTTGCAAACCACTGGAATACTAGTGAATATTCACTAATTCAGGTTTAGAGTATTCAAAAAGTTCATTAGCAGAAATTACCATTTGCGAGAAGGAAAATATAATTTTAATGAAAAAAAAATCGCTCGTGCGACTACCGAAAAAAAAAAGTTTTTGTTGGTTGTCATCTCATGACCGAAGATAATAACTATTGTCTTATTTTGGCAACGATCCTCCAGGAATAGTACTCTTTAGTGTCTGCGAGCTTCAAGTCTCGAGTGCTTTCGTTATGTTTATCAATACAAGACGAATACAGCAATTTTAGCCAGCATACCTAATGACCATTATATATGTATATACATAATTTTCTGTCAGGAAATTTACGTAAAACGACACGGATTCTGTGGTATTGTAGGCTGTTCACTTTGAAGTTACCACCACTCAACACTTAATTATAACTAACCGAAAGATGAATACAAAACAGCTGAAATAAAAATTCAAGCAATGCTCATTTTACCGTCTTTAGCAGCATTCGTTGATCGGTTCACTATTCATTGACATATATTGAAAAGTTTAAAACATACAAACATGGATACGTAGAATATTCCCTGCAAAATTAATTATGTGTTATTAGATTATTGGTTTCCGACAAAATGGAATACACGTGAATATTTATTTGTGTATTTCCCGAGGTAAATGTAGATAAGAGAAGTATACAGATGGAACACGAGGAATGTTCTAGGGCGAGGGGTGTGACGCCATGAAGTCGAAGGGCGAAGGGGCGACTATCTGCCATGCCCTTACTCAATGGCCACACTGATACATGAAATAAGTATTTTGTTACCATGGCAACGTGTTTTCTTATGGGAGAGTTTGGCACAGGGATAATTTCTGCAGCTAGTTTCGCTGCTATCGCTAAGGGACCAGGAATATACGAAACCATAGTACATTTTAATTGAAACAGGATTAGAAATGACAGCACACTTAACTTAATTTTAAGTGAAACGAAACCAATTTCACGTTTTAAATTATCAGCTTAATGGAACTTAAAATTCAGGAAAGCTCTGTGATTAGTGAGTTTACATCTCTTACCGACACCAGCGCTCAAGCGGCAGAAATTTTCCCTGTGACAAACTTTTAACATTAATATTTCTAACCTGTAGTAGAATTAACCATAATTTCGCTTTGAATTGTCCAACCATAACCTTATTTATCACTACACCTACAGGAACAGCTGATTGCACTCCGCCATATTGTCACGTGAATTAATTCAGCTTGACCTAAGACCGTGTCTCAATTCAAAGAGTACTCTGTTGAGAGAGTACTCTTTCGCATAACACCAAGAGAGAGCTGTTGTTTGCTCTCTGGTGCTCTCGCTCTTTCCAGTTGGGACGATGCTCTCTCGTATTTGTAAACAAACGATGCAGAGGTTACAAGCACGTACATTTTATTAATACAAGTTATAAACATATTAAATACATTTGTAGACGATTCGTATAATCATTTCTAATCTTACCGTGGTCGTATTTCAAGCGGGAATAGCTGTTTATAGGCGATGCCAAAATTGTTTATTTCATGTATTTAATGGCATATTACGGCAGAAAATGTTTACTGAATATCTCGCCATAGGCAACTGTTCATTGGAGATAATTATATTTGTATAAATATTGAATTATTAGTATTGTACATCGCACGTTTCTTCAGTAACCTCAAACTATAGTTGTAATCAAGATGGCGTACGCCAGAGAGCACGAGAGAGCGAGAGCGAGTATACAACTTCGTGCTCTCGCTCTTTCGTACTCTCGGCGGACAATTGAGACAGGTGGAGAGTGTTCTCTCTGACGTAGTTGTGACGTATTTGCGACAGCGAGAGCACGAAAGAGCACTCTTTGGGTGAATTGAGACACGGCCTCACTAAAGGTTGCTATAATGATCTACCTATATTTTCCTCTCATCTCTGGAGGTAAGGCTTTTATAAATAAAAACACAAAATATATTGTTGTTACCGAAGTTAAATTTGTAATAGAAAAATGAAGAAAATACTATAAAAAAGTAACTCTACCGCTATGTCTCTCTCTCTCTAACTAGGGGATAAAAGAAGAAATGGGTTATAACCCTGTCTCATAATGTTACTTTAAGGCACTGAACCACCGCAGACGCTGCTTGTTTGGAATGTATACAATACATCCTGCCCGTGAACCGGCTCGTCTGTGGTTTGCGGTTTCTGAGTGAGAGGAAATATTAGTACTTGATGACTGTTTTTCGCGTGCTTACGTGACATAATAACTTATATACGGTTCACAAGTGTATGTTACAAACTTCGGGCTGTATTACGATACATTAGGCTAAAAGAGTCTCACAATATTTACATGCAAATGTCTTCTTATGGCAAGTGAATAATAAGGGAGTGTATAGTAAATCTATAATAAATATATCAACTGGTTGAAAGGATTGGATTATGTGCAGTATTGTGCAGAAGTACCTACCAGTTAAAGGAATCTAATAAAAATTAAATAATATGTAAAGAATTGTTATCCACAATTAGTACACATACATTATATAGGCGGTTCAGGATAAACTGAACACTGCTTATAATTTTCTGTCAGTCATTATGCCTCCATCTTTACTGTTTTAAATTCGAAAACTTCTCTGTAAGTAAAAATTTGTGTAAATTTTTCACAATTCTCAAAACTTAACTTCAGTATGATCTTTGTAAGAACTGTGCAATGGGAGTGCATGACTGGATTCATTTACTTGGACATACTCCATTGCGAAATAAATTACTGTCAAAAGAAAACCATAAATGAGACAAGAAAACATAAATAAGCAGAGTATGTTTTAGTCATCAGGATACATACACAACATGAAATTCCAAAACTGAAATCTGGTTAGATAAAACAAGGAACAAACAGAAAATAAAAGAAATAACAACTTTTATTTTCTGTTTGTTCCTTGTTTTATCTGACCAGATTCCAGTTTTGGAATTTCACGTTGTGTATGTATCCTGATGACTAAAACATATTCTGCTTATTTATGTTTTCTTGTCTCATTTATGGTTTTCTTTTGACAGTAATTAATTTTACTTCAGTAGTCCTAATAATTGCGTTATTTTCATTATTATAATTGTTGGGCAGTGCTCACTTTAAAGTGAATGGCCTATATCAAATTATCTATAGCTGAAACCCTTATTTAGGCATTCTCGGTAGTTTTCTTTTGTCCTGCGGGTAATTTCGGAAGGAATAGCGGTAAAGTCGTGGTTTATAGCTTTCTTAAGAGCTTTTCAGTGTTCAGGTGGCCGTGTGGGTTTTGTCCGTTCGAGACCTAGAAGTACGGAAGTGGTAAGTGTGACACAGTATGGGCGTTAAGTCTGACGCTGGACTCTAGGCGCATGTAACTGTCTGGCGTTTAGTCTCCTCTCTGACAACTCGCCTCTAGGATACATTCAGAGGTCACTCTTATCTTATGGCGTGAAATTAACGATAACATGTGTATTGTACACGCCTGTACCATTCAAAAATATTCTGCGCCAAGCTTATGTTACTTGAAAAGGACCGCAGAAACGCCCATGTTCGCCATTTACGTCCGCTATAAAAATATGCTTTAATGATGAGTGGTGAACCGCCTGAGATGAATATACACGCGTGTAACGTTCTTTGATTGATGTCCACAAGCAGATGTCACTCATGTGTGTTGAGCAGTTTTCGAATAATGTTGTAACGGCCAAAGTTCTTCACATCGCTCGGCGCCTTGTGGGCGGGCGATGCCGTAGGAGGACGTCATTGGTAGCGATGAAGAACCGAAACAACTGCTCCGTCATTGTATTAACAGTGGAGGGCGTGATAAGTGTGTTGATGTACAACTGCGTTAAGTGTACTATTCGTGGACAACGCATTTTCTCTGGTATCTTTGCCGGGTTTAGTTTTTACTAGCGCATCTTAGCTGCGAGATGTTTTTTATTCATACTGTGTGAGATTAAATCGTGAGGTTGATACTATAACTAGGTAGATGTAAATATTGACTAGCAACATTGAAAATGGCGTTTATCACAGACATATTTTTATGTTAACTTGTTAATTTGGTTTTAAACGAAACTTCTCAGTTAACACATTTATAAATACCGTAAGGTGGGGGTTACTTTGCCATATTATGGGGTAACATTACACCACAATTTTTCGTATAAAATAACTGTGAGCATCCTCTTAAAGGGAATAAACTTTCACAGTACACAGCAGTCATAAACGACATTACTTTACTGTAAATAGTGTTTCAGAATTTGTGTTTAAAAATAAATTAACTGGGTGGTTCAAAGTTACCCAGGGGTGTGCAAATTAATCTCACTTTACGGTATATACATATGAAAAGGTACAATCATAAGGGTGGTGTATACTTTTGCAGATTACTTCAACTTGGGAATATTAAGTTATTGTGTACACTTAGTACCTTGCAGTTATTAAAAATATTATATTATGTTTTGTTTTATTTTAAATAAATGTACAATAAATTCTAACTCTAGTATTTTCAGTGCCATTTTTGTTTCGTTTCTAAATGCCTGAACTTACTGTGTGGCACCTATACTCGGGACAGGCAGCACGTTAATCAGATGAAAGGGGGTTATTCAGTGGATAAGCTTTTCTGGGCCATACTAACTTATTATAGTCACATGTTGGTCGCATTTGTGTTATTTAACCACTTTTATCTAAAGTTTACTAATTTAACATTTTATGACCCTCATGTTTTATTTATTTCGTATTGGAGGTCATACGATTTATGTATTATTTTTAGTTTAACATTACATTATTGCGAGGCTGACTTGTAAAAGTTAAAATACGAGATAAAATAAAAGTGAAGCATGAGAAACCAACCGGTTGATGAGTAAAACAACTCGCTTAGTTAACTTATTAAAAGAAACAAAATCTCAAAATAAATACTGACTCTGTAAGGGGATTTACATTTAAATTTAACCACGCGGGGTCTTTTCTCAGTAATTAACTTAATTGTACCTACAAGTAAATAACGTAAACTAATTATTTAAGCTCAAAACTGGGAAAATCAGACAAATAAGATAATGAACTCTTAAAGCACTTACAATTTAATGCAAGTAATAAGAATAAAACTAACGTAAAATAGGAACTGTTGTTACATTAAACTTACTTTGAGAAAGAATAAATAACAGAGAGAAGTTAACACATTCTCTCATCAAATAAAAATGTTTAAGGCATTATACGTAGGAAATTAAAATTCTAACAAAGCACTGAAATAGTAACAAATAGTGGTGCTTGGATTAGTAGACCTATCTCTGAATAACAACCCGACGGAACAATAATTTCGGGACGGCTCTAAAACTTCAATTAGACTACTGACATCAGCTCAGACATTAGCAGACGCCGAAATATAGTACATTTAATTGCGTCGCAAGAAATCACGCTCAACAAATGCATCATTCAGGGTAAATGTGCGTTCATAAAGTTGGCAAATGTAATTATCAAGGATTGCTGTTTTGTAGTTTTTTTATATTGACTTTCAAAAAGTGTAAATCTCAATTATAGAATTCAGCACTTATTTAGCTACCACGCCCTCTTAAGAGTGGTGAAAACAACTACGTTTGGGGGGGGGGGGTAAGAATGCTAATATATAACTACAGGTAGGATAAATGTTTCAATAATAAATGACTCGTATAGATATGAAGGACATCATCTGTCTTGCGTGCAGAGTGGTAGATATATGTGATACTGGATCTACCCACGCATGCATGCTATGTAGCCTGGCTGGTTGGTTGGAGAGGGGATCGCGGAGAAGTAGACGGTTGAGTTGTAGCACCTCCCCCCCACGCCGACTGAAGACGAAGACTCCCCGTGTTGGCGATGAGTTAGTGTCGAGGTGGCGACGTCGCCGCACTAATCTACCCTTGCCTTCACCCCTCGCCCCTCCCCTCCTCCAGTCTCCGGCATGTCACCTACCCCTCGGTGGCGTTCAACTTGACGGCACGCTGCTGGGGGCGTGTCGATGGGGTGGTGGATGTTCCAGGCGTGCGAAAAACGTGATTAGTGGTGGTACCTGATTACATCCCCCATCAGACCCTGTAAAGGATACGCGAATAAAAGAGTAAAAAGTATCATTATTGACATCACGACAGTGTAACTGTACAGTAGGAATAACAAAAATATTTCTTCAGCTTATAATAATCATCTAGCCTAACAGCTCAATATATTAAAAATAATTAAACAGATTTAAACTTGTATATATTTTCATACAATATTCTTTAAAAAAAAACACACATTTAAGAGAAAGTTGGTCCGTAGCTTTCTCTTTACGTTTGGGGCACGGGAACGAGTAAGTCGGTAAGTCGAAAATAACACGTCCCTTCAAACACCTCATCGCCTCTATGCGCGAAGCATGCAGTGTTATCGTAGTATGTGTTTTTCAATGGAACTTCAAGCGATGACCCTGTTGTTCTATTTGTGGAAAGTTTGTGGTCAAGTCCAATGCAGGTGTCTATGGCTTGGTTTTACGCTTACGATCGATATTTTCTCAGCTACAGCAACGTGAAAAGGCCGTTTTGAGCACATTTGAGGAGCTTGGGAATTATGTTTTTGATATGCGAACGGCATTTTTTTTAATCATAGGGACACAATTTTAAATGTGTATTCTTTTCGTACGTGAACACATTGGAAACATTTTTAATAGTTACACAAGAAAAAATGCTTTCCCTACCACTCTACAGCACGGCTTACGCGTCCGGATCACTAACTCTTAAAAACAAGTTTATAGTTCCGGAATAAGACATTTTAAAAACCCTAGGGAAAAGTGATTAACATAAGATTTTGAATTAAAGGACCTTCTTTTTGGAAATGCAGTACTCTACATAGAACATTTTTGTAATTTTTTATGCTGGTGAAATAAACGAAATCATGTCAACTATGATATTCTAACCGTGGTGCCAAAGCACCTGTAACACCTGCCTTGCGCACGCCTATGGACCTTCGGTTTTTTTCTAGAGCGTCTGCAATTCTGAATGTGCTGCAATACGCGATGTCACACACGGCAATACTTTAAGGAAGTAAATTGGATGGCGTTATGCATAAGTAGACGATGCGCCAATTACTAGTTCGGTATAAAATATTTGTCTGCTTTGAAACGATCTAATAAAAGTATTTTATTCCTATATCCTGTGATTATTAGTATTGGATTTATAGGACTAATAAACATTTTGTATAAAACTGTTAAAAATCCGGAAGAAAAACTTGCAGCATTATTTACTGATAACTAATTTCCGTACGATCTTGCAGTGTATCCTACTCTGTTATATATACTTTAACTTCAAACCTGCGCATAACTTTTATATATTATCTACAGCAAACTCATGCCTTTTGAAATGACGAACTTGAACGATGAGTGTAAAACTGCTAGATTAAAGTATGTACTAAACCGTCTTAGTTGTTGTCTGTGCTGCCTTTATTTTGATATCCTGACTTTTCTTAGTTTTTCTCTCCCCCCCCCCTCCTTTTACCGTATTGTCTTAAATCCTCTTGCAATTTTTCAGGTATTGTTGTATGTGTTTACTGCAGTAAATTCGGCTTATTTTTACCTTTATTATTTTCCTTGTTTCACTCTTGGTTTTCTGAGGTGACGCAACACTGCAGTCGCATATATGTCTACAATATTTCACTAAATAATCTATCCCAATGGACGACTTGAAAAGAGGCGGAGCTTCAGTCAGGTGTGGGAAACAATTCCTATCTCCATGGATACCGCAGCCGAACATAACCTTCATTTAGCTGTTTGGCTTCACATGTCCCGGATGAGATGTACGTCAAGAAAATTGATTATTTGTTTGGAATTTGCCGTTTTTTTTTTTCAGGTAAACATTAATCTTATATATTTGCGTATCTTAACCATGAAGTAGAAACTACTTTTTTTTACCCTTGCGTGCAAATCTATGAATGCGCAACATTTTTGTTTTCTGCAATTACCAACTAATAAATCAGCTTGTTTGTAAACAAGCTTTGTTTCCCACAGTACGTTTCCCCTGCGGTGTGACGTCAGGGGGCGTGTACTTCAAGTCGTCCATTGGTAACGAGAGTGATGTTCAGCAAGTCCAGTAGTCGATCCGCGTCTGGCCAGCCTCCAAAGACGGTCCTAGAAGCATATTTTCCCTCGCTCCCCGCCAACGTTCCATGCGACTGATACCCGCATCGGTGATGTCCCCGCGGGCGTATAAATAGCCCCCCCTTCCTTCCCCTCCCTCGGACAAATTGCCATTTCCCCGCGCCTGTTAGACATCAGCTGGGTCGTGGGTGGCCTACTATCCTCCTCCCCCTCCCCTTATGTTCTCTTTCTCTGTCTGGCGCACGCGACCTACCGGTTACGACTGCCGCTCTTGCGTCATTTGTCCCGCCGACAATTGACTGTCGCCTGCCTCTCCCTCCGTGCCATCGCGTACGGCCACGCATCCTCTTGTACTCACTGCCACGCGTGAACGGCTCGCGTCGGCTAATTCCCCCCAACCCTCTCGTTGTTATCAGACGTTCCTGACCACTCCGATCTTACCCCAATTCTCTTCCGTCGATACCGGACGCGGGATCCACGGAAACCCTGAAAGCGTCGGTGGGTTCCGAACCGCCTGCTGACCGACTGTACGGCCTGCGATTCGGTCCGCGGGAGAATCCCGTAAACTTGACCCCAGCAGCTTGGCTCCTCGTTGTACCGGTGGCTTAGTTCATTCCCTGGGGGGGGGGGGGGGCAGAGGAACACTTTTTTTGCCAGTGTACGTCAAGAACTAAGATTTTCCTGGATTGTTTTACTCTCGTGATTGGTGTAACTCATGTTAAGCGTCATATCGATGGCTCGTCGTGAGTGAGATATTTTGGTCAGCGCTCAACATCGAGGTATTTAGCGTTGGTGAGGGGTGACATGAGGTGAGCATGGAGCGTAACCGGGATGAAAGGGCGGGGGAAACGGGAGATCCCTGAGGAAACCCGCTTATCTGCGGCATCGTCCGGCACGATTCCCACATGCGAAAATCCGGGGACCATCCCCGCCGGGAATCGAACCCAGATTGCCTTGGTGGGAGGCGAATGGTCTGACCTTTCAGCTACCGCGGCCCAGGTGGTTCATCGTGAACAGAACACTTTTGAGACTTTTACTTGCCTTCATGTCACTGTAAAAATACAGTGCAGCAGTTGACCTAAATGATATTGTCCTTCCCACCAAGTAGATCAGGGTTCGATTCCCGACGGGGTAGATCCCCAGATTTTCGCATGCTGGAATCATGCCGGACATTGCTTCTGGTCGGCGGGTTTTCTCGAGGATTTCCCGTTTCCCCCGCCCCTTCATTCCGGCGCTGCTTCGTACGTCATGTCAACCCGTACAGGCGCTAAATAAAGTCTTAGATGTTAAGTGCTGACCGAAATATCTTCTCTCTGTTCGACCGTGTAAAATATGGGAGGAAATACGATATGATTCCTCGTACCATCACTTCAGTGATTATAAAATAAAACTAGACCAATTTTTAAAAATAATATATACAAAAATTAAATGTTTGCGCATAGACGTAGCCTACTATTCAGTATTCGTCAGCATTTGCGTTAAAATATTTAGATAAGCTATCTTTGAGAAGGCGTTTGGACTGCATTGTTCGTACTGTATTTACTTTAATTGTTATAAGATACATTTCTTCATTTTTACATAACTGAATTTTACGCGGCTAGGCTACCCGTACGCATTTGTGTCAACGTCGGGTACGTAGCTTATGGGACGTCTGACTGCTATTATGTAAAGAAGATGCTGTGAATTACAGAAATTTGTAATAAGCTTTTGTGTTGCATTAAAGTGTCTTTAAAAATTGGACGAGAAGGGTGGGGGTAGAAGGGAAAATACGAGAATGGGCAAGAGACAATAATGTCCATCCATTGGTATCTTGGGTCGAATTTTTCAATACTTTAGTAGGCCTACATGAAAAAATGTTTACCGTGTGAGTAGTGTATTCAGTATACATAACTCTTATAACATTTACTTAAGTGTATTGCACAGAAAATTTATTTTCTTTGGTTCGAAACTTCACGAAGGACGTCCTGTTCAAATTTTAGTTTGTAGCAATAAAAAATAATGTACGGTAATAATTATTTTGATGTATAATCTAGTTTATAGTATTTTTACTATCGCTTAAATATGTTATGGTGTTCATTTCATGATATAACCAGTTTCAGAAGACATTCATAACAAAATTAAGTAGGTACGTACCTCGTGGCAGGGCATTCACACTGTAATAAATATACCCGTGGAGTTGTATAGTTGGTGGATTTTGTCTCTTACGAAGGCATTGTAAAGTTGAGCACGGTAACTACGTACACTGTAAAATAAACCCAAGTTCCGTCAGTTGAAGGGGACTTCATTGTTATTTTCTAAATATTCGCTGAACGTTTCTTTACAATTTTTACATGAAATGTATGGCCATTACACGATTACATCTATGTATAGGAATGAACAGACGAAGGCAAGAAGCACAATGAGAAAAAATAAACAATATTTGTACTGTTAAAAACAGTACATACAAATCGACGCTAAAGAATACAAACTAAACACGTCATACACATAAAAATACGCAAGACAGAAACCGCGTTATACAGTTAGCTTTTGACATTTTGTAGAGGAGTCTCTGGATTTTTCATATTTGCAAACTAGAATAGTAAGCAAACACTGATATTTGATGCTCATTTTAAAGCTCGCTTGCGCATTTCGAATAGCTTCTTTTTAAAATGAAAGTCGGGTTATGCAACCCGCACATCAATCGAGTTGTACATGGTTGCATCTGGGAACGCGCTCGTCACTTGAGTATTTCAGTGCTGCCAACGCCACAATTCCTGGTAACTGAGGAGTTTTGCCTTTAACGTCATGTCTAAAATACCTTCTTAAAATAATTACCTGAAATTTATTTGGCCACGCTGCTTATTTTGTTAATTATGAAATGATCACTTATAACTGCCGGCTGAGTTGGAGATTTCCTATTATATTTCAAAATAAATTTTTGGCTCTTCTACTTACATTTTGTAAATTTAAAAACCTAAACTTGTCGACAGTTTTTTTTGTAATTGCCATTGCAATAGGGAATGAAGCGTTTGGTCATAATTTTAATACTAAAACTTCAGTTACCTACAGTATGTATTACTAACACATTTTTAATTTACATTGTAAGTCATAGCATTAAGACGCACCTAAGCGAACAGTGCTATGGTAAACAACTGCCAGCTGAATGAATTAATTTGTCAGTCGTTGGCCAACTGCACGTGACGTCATGGCCTAGGGTTTTTCTAGCGCACCGACCTGTAGTCGAGTCGCTTTATGTCCGAGTTTCAATTAGGAATTTTATCGAATTTCTTATGGACGAGTTCGGCAAGAGACAATTTCCACCGCTAGTAGCTCTGGTATCGGTAAAGAGGCTGTTTCATGCTGGCGCTTACGGAGAGAACTTCGGGTACAAAATCGAACATTGCCGAAGAACTAAGGATAATCATAAAGTTGACCGTTAACCGATACCAGATCAATTAGCAGCAGAAGTTGTCACTTGCTAAACTAAAAGCAGTCCCTTGCTAAACTAAAAGCAGTGAACTTCCTAGCCTGCAGTAGCATCGAAGGGTCCCTACTGCCTTGGGATTCATCAGTTTTTTCTGTGTAATCTGTTTCTGAGGATGTATCAACATTTTTGGTACAACAGGGTGTTTATAAAAGCTCCGTCAATTTACTTAAGTTGCTCTAGTTTCAGTATTTTCATTAATTGTAAACGGCTGACGAGAGTAAAATGGTTTACATAATAGAGCGTCTTGAGTAGTCACAGAAGTAACAGAAACAATGTGACATGGATTCCTGAAATGGAATTAAACTATAAATTATGACATATAAATGAAAAACGTAAGAAAAAAATGAAATTAACTAATTTAAAAGAAAAGCCATAAATACTAGCTGAGAAGGATCGATCCCCCTTAACATTATACTTACTGCTTCCTGTCTTTATTGTCTTGAACCCGCGAAATTGGTCCAGCCAAGTCTATGACTTCTCGTTGATAGCAAGTTATTTAGATGAGGAATCATCTGGCTCTGCTAATCAGGATGGGAGGTAAAACGTTCAAGATCTATATTGAGTGAGTGTGTGAGTGAGAGATTTTGGTCAGCGCTTAACATCGAGGTCTTCAGCTCTGGTGAGGGGTGACATGAGGTATGGAGCAGCGTCGGAATGAAGGCGCGGAGGAAACGGGAGATCTCCGAGAAAACACCCCGACCAACGGAATCGTCCGACACGATTACCACATGCGAAAATCCGGGGACCGACCCCACCGGGAATCGAACCCTGATCGCCTTGATGTGAGACGAATGGTCTGACCATTCGGCCATCGCGACCCCAAGATCTATATTAAGGGTGCCGTCTACCACGCGCTCCAAATCCGTTGTAATATGCAAGGAAATACGTTTTACTTACTGAACTTTCCCTCATGTGCACATTGTACCAATGTACAAAAACATAATACGCTTCGGACAAGGACGAAGTGTCATTGTTAAGAAACATAGCTTATTAATAACGCTGTTTATAAACCCCATATCTCCAACATAGCTAAAAATGGTATTTTCAGACTGTTGTACTTCAAAACGTACTAACATGCACTTATGCGGGAACCTTGTACGCTAGGCGCTTGGCACGTTGTGGCGAAGCGGCATTTGATACTGGCTTCAAGGTCGACCATATAGCTTCGTCGCTTATGGTTCCCTAACGTGCAGAACGCTCAAGGTGTGACCTAGAGTGATTTCGAAAAACTATGGAAAAATTGGATCAGGATGTCCGGACCGGGAATTGAACATGGCTACTCCCGATTGCTAATTCTTATGTGTAAACACTGATCCACCTCGTTCTTTGCATTGCTGTAAAATGTCTGAGAGCAGGATTATAAAAAAAAAAAAATGTGCCGGATGACTTTGTCAAGTTTCTACACGTAGGGGTTGAATTACGTTTTCATTGTTCTACTTTTAATTATGAGAACAAGCAATAGTAGGGCCTACATATTGTTTTATTAGGCCTAATGCGATGTAAAATAAGTGTAGTTTTTTAGTGTCTTATTAAATTTTTGTTTGTGAATTTTAGCCACATCATAAGGAAGGAAATACGTAGACATTTAAGTCTCTTTTGTTTAAAAATTTTCCAAATCCTCGCCTTATTGATACACGAAGAGACTGTGGCAGTTTTTTTACGGTAAGGGTCAGTGGCGGTTTTAGCGGGTGGGCCGGGCGGGCCCGGGCCCACCCAAAATTTTTTATATTTATTTAATTTTTAACTAAATCTTTATTTTATAATTGGCGGCTAAAACGTAATATTATTACTGCTATACTGGACAACTGGACAGGAGTACATTTTCTCAAACTACGTTTCAACTGTGTTGTAAGCATTGGAAGAATTTTCACAAAGTACGAAGATTCTTAAAAATAAAACAATTTCTTAAAACGGCATATTCATATTTTTGATTCGGAAACTCCTTAAATAGCACCATTTTGCACCTTACCAACCAAAATTTTCCGGAGGAGGACCCCCGTACTCCCCCCCCCCTCGCTTTTGGCTTGAGGAATTGAGACCTCTGGGGCCCACCCACAAATAATTTCCTAGAATCGCCCCTGGTAAGGGTACGAAGTGAACATTAAACCAATTTAAAGGGCGCTTACAAACAACTGCGAACAGTCTGCATTTGATGTGTGTTTTTCAGGAATACTAAACGCCTTTATATATGTATAGTATATATATATATATATATATATATATATATATATATATATATATATATATATATATATATACTATATATATATATATATATTGATGGATGTATTTGGAAAAATTAATTTTTTAAATATTAGGAATTAACGTGTCATTCTGTTTCTCGGTATAAAAACGAGTAACATTAACAAAACAGTTAAGAAATATGTTGTTAATTGGTTATGTTCTGTAAATTTTCCTCTTTAAAAAGGGACTAAGTTACAAAGTATCTGTTAGATGCAACATATTGTACAGACAATGACGATTACCTTTCTGATTAATAACAGTAATAATAGGACATTAACAGTAACTGCCGATATTTCGTATTCTCCTTACGTTTGGAAAAAGTCAGAATTATAATTAAGACTTACTTAATGTTTGTCAGACCGAAAATTATGGGTTAATTAAAGTAGCGACTCCGATAGTTTAGTCGTTAGAGCACCTACTGTATGTTAAGTTGGAAATTCAGTTTGATAAAATCGATTCTACTTTTGGTACATGTTCACACCTAATAATATTACGAATTCCTAGCTTTCCTAAGTGTTGCCATAAACAGTAATATTTCAGATGGAGTAGAAGGGCAGTAAATGAACAGAATACGAGAAATAAAATACGTGGAAACAAATAAGCGGAGTGTTCATACGGTGTCTGATTACATAAAATGATGCTCGTTTACTTCCTGGAATTTGAACCGAGAAAACATTACACCACATATAAATGAAACGATGGTTAATGTATGTAAGAAGGTAATGGATACATCGTGAGACACTGGATAGGAATTGTATTGTACTGTTCTTGTGAATATCCTGATATATTTTAACGGTTAGCACTCTTATGTGTATTGCGTTGATTCATGTATGTTTGGCAACCACTCATCGTCACGTTTTTTTTTTTTTTTTTTTTTTTTTAAAGAAACAAAGCCGTTTTAGTTTTGTTTTCGTGCGAATTAATATCCTAACCTGTAATGCACCTTAGTCTCAATATTCAAAACCTTTAGCTTCACAATGTGTTGGGAAATAATATATATATATATATATATATATATATATATATATATATATATATATATATATATACATATATATATTTTTTAGCTACCTAATAGAAAGACCCTACAACCTTAGGTCACATGTTAATTTATTTTAGTTCGAAAAGTTAAAGAGTTTTTTGTTAAATTAGTTACACATTATAATACTGCGTAATGCACAGCAAAAATTAAAAACCTATTGATTGTAGCTTGAAATTATTTTATTTTATTCCAAAATAATGACACGATCATGTGAACAAAAATGCATATTTTCGAAGTTTCTGTTGTCGAGTGGTCAAATGTTGACTAGGACTGCAGTATTAATACTTGCCAGTGAAACTTTACTGACAAGCAGACGTTTTGTCAAAATTTTAGTTTTTTGAACGGTCTTTACGTCTTGTCGATATCGTATTCATAAGAGACAGTTACACACAACTGTACACAAGGACAGTAATTGGGAAAGGAATCGGCCATGGCCTCTTTTAAGGAACCATCCCAACACTCGCCTGGAGCGTTTGAAAAACCATGCAAAACCGAAAACAGGACGTCTGGAGTTGGGATTCAAACCCGGGTCCTCCCAAATGCAGGTTTATAAAAAATTAGTAAAATTTTGATACGAGTTTCTATAACAAGTGTGTAAATATTTGTAGGATACGTACAAGAATTCTGTCAGTATGCAGCAGTGAAAGACATCCTACGACGGGAAAGACGTCAGCGACAGAATGCCTTGTGATTGGCAGCACGCCGGCACTTTTGTCCGCGCTCGTTAAACGAACGTCGTTAACACTTCTACATTATCGCCTCGGCGGGAGGTCGTTACGATGTTGTTCGACAACGCAATGCCGTGAGGTGCACGATAAGTGCGCGCTTCGCTTAGTTGGGAAGGAGATACGACCTCTGACCCAGTCATAGCTGCAGGGACTCCCAATAGCCTATACGGCGTGTTTAAAAAACATGTGCTATTCCCTAGGAAGACGACTCATTAGTATGTATACAACCCAATGACCTAACTCACATGGGACGCACAGTATACAGGTTGTCCAGCAACAACCGCATAATTAGGCCTAAGCACATCACGCGAATCCTGGGCTAAATTGGAGACGAAAATGTAAGTGTGCATAACGTGGCGACACTGCACGGAGAAAGTCACCTGTTGCGCCCCACGTCCAGGTATTATTTTATGTACGTTACGTCAAGTAAACATAGAATCATGTTTGGACGGCGCGGGATCTTAACGAGCACCCATAATATGCAGGTCAGAACAGTAGTAATAAGATAAGTAGTGTTTGTGTAGCGCAAGAGGCGACTAACTATATTGCTACGTTGCCACATTACGCAAGTGAAATGTCATCGTACAAAATTTAGCCACTAACATTTTCGTCTCCAATTTAGCCCAGGATTCGCGCGGTGTGCTTATAATACGGCTCTGTTTGGACCACGACCGTAGAAGAACAGGTCTGGACACTCGCCTGGAAACTTGACGCCCTTGTTGTTTGACTGCAGTTCACCAAGTTACCGAGAATATTGTGTTTTATTGGCGCTGCAGTTAGGGCGGTCGGACTCAAACTCCGCCCACTTCATAAACAATTTATCAAAATGTATTTTATATCAATTTATGAAACACTCCCTTCGCTAACAAATTTTTAAGAATAGGCTCCAGCAATCTTTTATTTACTTGGAAGAAAGTGGGCGGAGTTTGTGTCCTACCGCCCTAACTGCAGCGCCAGTAAAACACGATATTTTAGGTAACTTGGTGAACTGCAGCCAAACAACAAGGGGGTCAAGCAAAATACATTGGCAGATAGGCGAGTGTTGAGACCTGTTCTTCTACGATCGTGGTCTGGACATAATGTATAGTGTTAAATGTAGGCGGTTATATTAAGTAACCTAGGTCTGCTCTGTCATGTGATAAGGTTTGCCCGATCTCCGGGATGACGTCTAAAAATCCTGCAGGAAATTCAGGATCTCGTGACTTCGTGTAAGGGACCTGCAAATTTCGACTTATTATCTGACTTTTGCTGTTTATGTCGTTTGTGGCGCCTTAAGAACATTTCAATTAATAAATAAGGTCAATTGTAAAATGCTTGTAATGCGGCCACACAAAGGTACCAAGGTCCGGAGATGACGTAACTGAGTTTGTTCCGTCGAGTATAGGTTAGTGAATTCTAAACTGCCGCCAAATAATATCACAAAATTGTTACGTCTCTATAGGTATTGAAAGCATGAGAATTCTTCTCTGGTTACCTTTAAAATGCCTAAATCAGACAATTTTGTCCTGCCAATGCTACCCTTATGACTTATGTTATCTCCTTGTGTAGTACAGTTCAACCAGGCCTACATCTTGCAGTAAATGACTATTTCTGCTTATGTAGAACAGGTTATTACGATGTGGTGTAAAATATAACTTGGTTGTTACTTTAACTGCACGATCTTCGAACGATTTTTGCATTGTTCTTAGGCATAACCCGCATTGCAAGCTAATTTTGCTAGGAGTCTGATGTCATAGGAAGTCTGCTTCTTTACTTGGTGTTAGTTTGTTGTGTTCTGTGTGTACACATCCATTCCAGTCTATATACTCGTTTGTGGTTTCTTTGTTATTCTCACCCAGTTCTGTTACAATTTCATCACAACTCGTTTTCCTATTTGTCTTTTTTTTCCTGAATATTCCAACCTTCTACTTTTCTATTTACCTATTTGTTAATTATCTTTTTATTTTGTTTTATTGTAGTCTGTCAGCGACTAGACAACATTCTCTTGCAATGAAGTGTATAGATTTTGGCCCCGCACTTAACTTCTAGGTCTTTAGCGCTGGTGAGTATGGAGCAGCGCCGGAATGAAGGAGCGGGACGAAACGTCATTCGCTTGCAATGGTGTATGTTTAAGAACATTATTCCTTCATTAATTTGGTTTAAAGGATTGAAAATTGCGTTTTAATGGTTTTTTCGGCAATTGAGTACAATGTAAACAAATGACGCTCTTCGTAATATATTTAAACTGCTGAACAATCAAATGTCACTCATTGTAGCCGATTATAAAAAATTTATTTACAAAAGAAATTCCACTAAAATTGTAACGCTACATAAATGTTTTTTGTATACTGGATTGTGAAAGTAGATATGTGTGTTTTCTTGTATGCAATAAAACGAGCAACTGGATTTTTCATACGTAGTTAAATATTTTATGTTTTTAACAGTTCATATTTTTTGTTGGAATTGGGAACTAAAGAGGAGCCTACGAAGACCTAAGAAGAAGTGCGTACCGTAACAGACACGTTAGAGCCTATAATTACCGGAAGAAGAAGAAGAAGAAGAAAGAAACAGAAAAAGAAGAAGATTGCGCTTGCACGTGACCGCACCACTACAAAGTATTAACATAATTTTAATAGACTGTCTTAAAAAGACAATATTTACTGTCATTTGTTTCTAGTGATTGGGGGCATCAATTGTCATAATATGGCAGAAATTCCGGACAAAAAAGTCTGAATCTGCACATAAAAAGAACGCTTTTGTTGTGGACACAAAATGTTTTGTCAATACGGACTTCGTTAAATTTTTTGTATTTTTTTTTTGTAATCAGTAATCACTGCAAAAACTTACAGGAGGCAGAACAAATTTTTGTGGTCGCCACAAACGTTTCCGATGTTTGTGTTAACTAACTATCCACAAATAAAATTGTCAGCATTTAATTGTTTGAGTACGTTTGTCGAGCGTAGTCAGTGTTTATTTCCGGTAACTGTACTACGTCTGATTGTAATAAATTTCGCTTAAGCTAATTTTTTTTTGTGACAGCGAAGTATGTTTAGAATATGTGTTTTTTTTCTGACCGGTGTGGTTGCTGAACTATAAAATATTCTGCAAATATTTGTTTACATTCAAACATTTTCCTTTTACTGACTCATTCTTATACTGTCCGGAATTTTCTACGAGCATGTTACTTTATATTCACCATTCCGACTCCTGGACACATAAGAAAAATGTAATGAAGTTGTACTACGTCAAGTCGACTTGTGAAATACTAATCTAAATAATTGGTTAAGAATGAACATGAGATATGCTTACAGCAGAAACGTAATTTTATTGATGCTAGTTTGCTTTCTTTTGTATTCACTGTTTTTAGGAAGGGAACTGTGTTCAACAAACGTAGGTACCTGATACGGAAACCGGTACTTTCGTGCTCAGTTTTCTTAGACTCGTATAATGCACATAACTTTAGAAACACACACATGCCGTGGAGACTGTAAATGGGCGAATCGCGGATGATGGCGGAACCTCTAGATACGTTCCAAACGGAATATCACGTCCCGGTGCGAGTGCAGCAACAACAAAACGACGCCAGTTAAAACTTCTGGTCCAGCTACAACCTTCGCTAATGACGAGTATTAAGTCAGGGGGACTTCAGTCCGGGGCAGTTTGAACCCCCATACGAGTTTTCTTCCTGGATCTGCGGCGAACAGCACTAAAAGAAGGCCACGTCACTAATATCAGTTTAATCTTCGCGTGGCTTATGTTTATAATACTGCAGTTAAACGCTACACAAACTTTTGCCTCTTACCCTTTAACTTTGTTTCTTATTGGTCAGACCTGAAATACCGTAGACGCCCGTCTGTCTTCCAAACTCCAAGAGAAGAAAAAATAGGCGAACGTTGGTTTGAATTGCACTGCAGTGACTCGTCGTTAGATTACTTGATCTTCATGCTTTTCTTGTCATTCCCGTAAATAACTATGATAAAAACGGATAAATTAATATGTAAGATTCTAGTTGTAATCACTGTTATATTTGTGCTTATTTTATAACTCTAAAAATTGTATTCCGCGCTTTTTAGATATTTTACGGTGTATAAATAACCAATAAATTATTACTTAGCCATTCGGAAATCAGTTAAGAATGTAACTGGATTTGCACAAAAGCAGACAAGTAGATGATATTTAAAGTATTATGTTAAGCATTTTAAAATTTAATAAATATCCTTGAACTTAGCTAATATTTAGTTTGCCTGAATTATTGTGTAGTGTCAGAGAATCGAGTGTAAATTGTAATGCATTTAATTAAGTATTAATTAATAGATCACTTGCTATGAAGCAACAACACACTGAATAGGTTCAAAATAATGAAAACCAAGTAATTGTTTATTTTAAGGAATGAAATTTTCGAGACGGTTTTCAGAGTAGCATTACTCTCACTATAATCCACTTTACGGGCAGGTTAAAACCAATTTTCTACCTACATTTCCATAAGCTACCACCTCGCAAAATTTACATACTCCATTCTGATTCGTCCTGTAAGTCATTCCCATTCATCGGAGGAATGAGGTATTCCCTATGATAGTTACGTGGTGAAGGATTTTGTCAGTCATTTTTTTTATACAAGCTTCTTCTTTGCGACCCAAGGCGTAGGAAGAGATGCGCTTTATTATTGTGTTACAAAAGACCTAGGTAAGTGTCACAAGTAAGGCAGCTTTTATGTTTTAATTCTACAGACACATCACAAGAAAAGAACATAAAGTAAATTATTTTTTTGTACAATGCAGGTCTATAGGTCTCTCATCTGCCTAGTAATGTTTATAATAAGTCAAGGTCGAGAAACATTTACTTAAGTTTTTTATATATTTCATGCCAGTATATAACTGACTTGTTCTATTCTTTTAACTTGATTGTTTCTTTTTCCTGACAATTAAAATATCAGACTATGTTCTAAATAGTTGTAATTTATTCTTGTGCTTAATCTAAAAGGTGATGACCAAGGAAGCTGTACTCTTGTGTCTGAAGCGCATGTAGAGGATTTAGT
The DNA here is from genome assembly GCA_003012365.1 of Medauroidea extradentata. NCBI lineage: Eukaryota > Metazoa > Arthropoda > Insecta > Phasmatodea > Phasmatidae > Medauroidea > Medauroidea extradentata. The sequence continues at coordinate 21,449 of PNEQ01106688.1, forward strand.
TATATCTCATGACAAAAACATCTTCCTGAAGAAAATTATTACATTTTTCTTCTTTTTCAGTTGTACTGTATGAATTTATGTGTTATTCCCCTTGAGTTCGTAGTTTGGAGTTATGAAGTATTGTGCAGGAAATTCATATGCCCTCATTAGTTTTGTTGGGTAAAAAAGATAAACTTAATTAGATTTCCTCATGAGCTTGGGAGGGGGGGGGGAGGACGAGAGGGTAGACCTCTCGCCTCCCACCAAGGCGACCCGGGTTCGATTCCCGGTAGGGTCGATCCCCGGATTTTCGCCTGTGGGAATCATGCCGGACAATGCCGCTGGTCGGCGGGTTTTCTCGGGGATCTCCCGTTTCCCCCGCCCATTCATTCCGGCATTGCTCTATACTGACCTCATGTCACCCCTCCCCAGCGCTTAAGACATCTCTCACTCACTCACTCATGAGCTTGGGAGTCGAAAGATGCTTGATTTTCGCGGTTACAGCAGTGATACAATATTCGTCTGCGTCGGTAGTCATTTTCCAGCTTTTATGTCCGTTGCTCAATGCAGAGTGGTTGAACTCACCTGGTATTCGTACTTCGTTAATCATGTTATCATTGAAACCAAAGTTAGTATGTTTTATTTAGTATTTTTATCTACTGCTTGAGCTAACCTGATTTAATTATTTAAGATAAATTTTATGGATGTATCGAAATTAACTCACACCGTAAATTACTGTCGCCACGAATAATTTTGAAGCTATTTAGAAAAGTTCGCTAGGAATATCATAAAATACACGCAGACTATTCATATTATTGTACGTATGTATGTATGATTATGCATATATTTTTACACGAACACACTTTATATTCGTTGTATAGTGATTGTATGTTCGGGTGTGAAGTGAAGGGATGGAGGTGGGGAGGAGAGAAATGCAGTGCAGTTTTTTTTTTTTTTTTCGAATAGAATTTAAATTTTATGCTAAACTAATGTGTTGCACACGTCCTCTCGCGTTCCTTGCTAATATTAAGCAACACGATATACGGCGATGGCACAAATGTCTCCATTTAAAGTGATTTAGTACCATTCTATCACCCTCGCGTTATCACCGAGAAATACCATTCTGCCGCAACTCAATCTTGCGATACCGCAGTGGTTTCAAATTAGAAACGTTTTACCAGGATTTCATTTTTATTATTCCTTTTCCATGAGCCAGACATAGGCATGCAAAAAAAAATCAAACTTCTTTTTATCTCCCATTAGATTCGACTGAAATCCAACTTTTTAAAATCTTCCATTAGATTCGACGGAATTTGAGAAACATTTTAAAATATTCATAGGCTCTAACTTTGTTGTATACTATCCGTATTTATATACTAACTATAGTTATTCACTATGGTTTAACTTAATTTGTTAAATACAATAAAATATTTACACGTGTAGTTAAATTACTATCCCAGAAGTAAACAATGAGGTAGATATACAGAAATTGATCGGCGGGTAGTGAGAATAATTTTATACGTTCTATCGTTTATCATATTTACCGTATTCCTGCTCACTAAATTTCTTTATTTGTATTTTATTTGTTTAGAACATTAAGGCCTAACATTGTTCCGTGCTTTATACGTTTTTTGATTCAAACAATATATTGTTACATGTTTACACACATTATTTTGCAGGTAATCAGATGTTTGGTAACACGTTTCTTAACCCAAATGCAACAATGATTATTCCTTTCGAAGTCATTAATTTCCGTATCGAAGTAGAGCACATCACAAGCGTAAGTAATGAAATAGGTACGAGACTGTTGCAGTTTATGAGTGTAAGCGTATTTTGCTTATGGTGACATGACATACAAATAAGTTACAAACATACCGTCATAGAACAATACATTTTAATGTACTGATTTCCTATAAACTTAATTAGGTTAAATTATACAAGTTGTCAAAAGTTGAATGTACCTTCAAAGAATTGTAACTTAGCCCCATTATGTCATAAAGAAACCATGTTTGCATAAAATGAAAGGTGTGCGGAAAAAAAATTTAAGCTTTGCACATGCATTAACACATAGTTGCACGTCTGTGCTGATCCACTGGTTCACCAACATTTAGAAAATAAAAAAAAAAGTATATTAATTTTTGGACATTCTGTATGTTCAGGCTTACATAATGTCTCACGCTCTCTTAGTGGCTAACGAAATTACAGTTGCTAAGTCATCGATATAGTTACCAGCCACTAGTACAAATATTCATAGATGTTGTCTACAGTAAAGTGAGCACTTTAAGAGCAGTGTTTACTTTTACATTTCTACCGATTGTCATGTACCGCCAGTTGTTAATGTAAACATCGCAGTTTAAGTTGTAAGCACAGTGCATGAATATCATTGTACTTGAGTTACGTCCTTGTCCTGAGGCCACAATAAAATTACTTTTACTACTGAAAAGTTTGTACTCAATAGATCACGTTAACGGCAGGTTTTTGTGCAAGAATATTATTTTGAACATCAGTTATGGAGGTTCATTCAAAGCATTTTTTTTTTCCAGTTTGTCACTCCTGTAATGAATTATATGTTGTTAAAATTTTCTTTTTGTTACTTAATGTGAACTTAAATTATTATGAAATTGAGCACATTAGAGTGGAAAAAGTATACGGTTCTAAACGGATTGCCATTGGCTGTGCGATATTTCGCCATCTTCTTTAACCTTCAAAGAAGCAAGAAATGCTAAGGAATACTTGCTTGCTCAGCAGCCCGTGTAAATGTTGCGCCGCTAAGCTCCCATGACCAGCTTTGGTCGTGTTTTCACTCTCCAGTAATCTTTTCGCAGTTATTATTAATTAAATTCTGAACTTCGCGTCGGTATGTTTTCACAAGAAGTTTTAATAACGATAGACGTCTGAAAACAGGAAGAGCCGTGATTTCTTTTCTTTCCCTTGTAAAGTCAAAGTAAAGAGTAGAAGAAAAAAGAATGCCTAAAAATTAATTAAATCAAAATACCAGGGGAAAATTTTTTTAAAGACAACACACAAGGCAAGTTGGTCGACCGTTTATGGGATTTTAAAGAAGCAAGAATGAATAAATGAAATGTTAAATACCTAATTTGGCATTCAACACTTCCAGTCGGAACTATGTCTTTCTTAAAAATATAATTTTATTTTTTTTACGAGAAGAATCAAAGACCATGTCACATCGACAAACAAAAAGTCGAAGACAGTGGTATCAAAAGCATCATTTATTGCTAGCTTATTTGTTTTTTTTCTGTACAGGAAATTGATTTTAATGTATTATGTATTAAACATATTATAGTTCATTAATGTTAAAGAAAGCTGAATCTTCTGAACTTCACTACTTAAATTCATTGTTTGTAGCTTGCGAATTTCCGATTTTCCAAAGGTTACAATGAAGAGTTAAATCTGAAATTGTTGTGGGCTATGCTACAATTGGTTATATGTAAGTAAGAGGGGCAAGGGACAAAATTATTATAAAAGTGGCTGTATAAAACTACTTTAGTATTATGACGGAAAGTATTTAAAATTTAGTTATGAAATTTAATTTAAGTTTTGAATTTATGGCAGCATATTTATTGTTCCTTTTGTTTGACATCTTGACAGACATGTGGCCTAAATTAGGTATATGACAATGATTTTTTGACATTTATGAATTAGTGTTGCGATCTCTACGAGTGCACACAAACGTTTGCATATATACTCAATACAAAATTTGTATGTACATATTAGATGTAACCTACATTTTTTTTTATAAATGATATAACTGCACAACAAGGCTGTCAAATCAATTATTATTCTGTATTCTGTACGTAGCATAAATGACAACATAACTAACAACATCCGAATTGCAAGTTTCGTTGTTATTTTGCTTTAAGATATTTGTTTTAAGTTTTACATTTTCTGACTCGTCGCTGTAGGGCTGTTAAGTGGTGTATGAATACTTCTTCCTTCACAAAAAAAATATATTGCAAGGTCCGGATTGGGCATTTTGCGCTAATTGATGCACTTCGAGCAGGCTATATTTATTTCTTTTATAAAGGTGATTTATTAAAGATGGTGAAATTTCGCGAATTCTATGACCTGCATGTTAGAATCAAGTATCCTATGTATACTCAAGTCCCGACCATTTGTCTACTAGCTGCTACTCAGCGGAACAGCAGACAATGAACGAATAGACAGGGCTTGAGTATATATAGGATATTTGATTCTAACATGCAGGTCATTGAATTCGCGAAATTTAACCGTCTCTATAAATAATACAGTTGTGCCAAAATTATTTAGTTTTGCAGTGGTAGGAAAGATGAAAACTATTTGCAAATGAGGGTAAGGACAGTATGAAAAAAAAAAAAAAAAAGCTGCCGCAGAGTAATGTTTATGCGGTGGCATTTCAAAGACTACGGACGGCGCGCTACTTCAGCGACGCTATAACGGTTTGTATGTGAGCTACCCTAGAAGACGAGACGACGTTTGCAGTGAGTCTGGTGGGGTCCATGAAAATGGTTTACTTCACAAGCAGCAGGCAATGTTCCCTCTGACACAGGTTGCAATTCTAGAGTAGGAGTCCCTCCCCGACCTCCCTCGCCAACCATCTACACGTGTAGCTATTGCCCTGGTGATCACGACGACTCGGCATCAACCCCTCCACCACCCCCGCACAACCCTAGCGGATCCCTCACAGAGCTCCCGAGACCTGGGAGATGACCAACTCGACTACACACAGGAAGAGAAGAGTGATGAAGGTAGGGTTCCCCTGGGGACAGCCGGCCAATCAAAAGTCGTCCCCTCCTCGAGCCCTCGGGGTCAGGGGTCAACATGTGTCGTGGCAGCCACCTCCCTCTCGGGAGGGTGGGGGCGGGGCGGGGGAGGAAAAGTTTTCCGCACCTCTCGCGGTCTCTTTCCCGGTGATCCCAAGAGGGGCGGAGGCCAAGGAACGGGTGTCCATGACGGACGAGCGTGGCGGACCGACCTCTGGCCCCGTCAGCAAGAACACGCTCCGCTGCTTCTATGCCACACGCAGTTTTTACAACACTTCTTTGAAACAGTGTCTTCCTTTGAGGACGTTGACTACGAAAATATGTTTATCTACAAATGTGACAAACTGAGTTCAACTTGAAAACATTATTTAATACGTTTTGATGACATACAATCTTTCGGACATATATATATATATATATATATATATATATATATATATATACATATATATATTTTTTTTTTCAACTCGTCTACGGTGAAATTGTATGAGTGCTTATCGCTCCTCCGTGATGTCACAGCTGCTGGCCGGACAGAGAGTTGGTTTGGACAGGTACCGCTATGTGCCCTTGTACATGGTGATCCAAGAGGGGTGTGTAAACGAGTCCTGCCATCTTCAGTCTTCGGATGCGTTCTAAATTACTGCAGTTACTACGATAGCGAAGAATTATCCGGAGGGGATCGCGCTGGACTGCAAATATGATATGCGGCGACAAAGCGGGCAGTGATGACTTGGCGTTTAGCTGGTGCGCGGAAGACGGCAGCGACGGGGCGGCGAGGCAGCTGTTAGCGAGTGACGAAGGTGCAACGGTGATAATTGTGCAGGGGCGACGGAAGTGCCGGATATACTGCATAGTTCGGGCGAGAATGATAGACGGGAGTTTCATATTGATGCAAAACTATTAACTCATAGAACAGTCGTGCAAAAACTATCAGCACGTAAAACCAATTGTGCAAAAACTATCAGATCGTAAAACCAATTGTGCAAAAACTAACGTTCTCTGTAATAACATTATTTCGGTTAGATATAAGATTACTTACTTTTTAGCCACTCCCTGTAACCGTTCTCGGAAAATGTTCAATCTGGCAATATAAAGAAGTTGTTTAGGGCCTAATATAGTTTAAACTTTGTGCGCTATGTTGAATGATCTCATGATAGAGAGAGAGTTTAGGTAGTGTAATTTGTTCTAGAAATGATGCACAATTGCCATCAGTATATAGTGTGGATACAATACTTTGACAGGTAGCATTACGTAATAAGAATAACTAAACATGGCCTTGAAATTTGAACTGTTGAGAAAACTGTTTACCATTGTACAATTGCAGAGACCAAAATGTATTTTATATAGGCCTATATTTAAAAATGTTTTCTTCTTACAATATATTAATACAATTTTTCTTGAGGTTTTAATGCAGTGCAGATTATCATTTCATGTTCTACCGTTGCATAACTAAAACATTTGTCGTATACTGTAAAAAAAAGGGAGTGTTAATGCGCGAGTGGCCGCGTGCACGTGTGTGTTTTATCCAATGTAGAGGCTGTCCCGACTATCAAGCTTCAACGACATCAGCCTTGTGTCCCGTCGCGCGCCTGTTCCTCCGTGACGTCGCGAATAACCGTGCCGATTGTTTATTTAATCAAGGTTCGCCAGAGGATGACATATTTATGACCACCTTGTTCAGTCGCAGTACCCTTCTCTTCTACGACCTCTTTTATGAGTTCTTCTGCGTCTTCGCTCTCTCTTGCCTGTTCTTGTTGCTACGTGCGCTGTGATTGGCCACGCATCATTGCCGAAAAAACTAATTTTCTCGAGAGCCTGTTGTTCGAATGTAGTGTGCACGGGTGCCTTTAACTTTGGTGGGTGGGAAACGATGAAAGTTCCCGGAAAGAAAATTTTGCCTTGAGAAGTGTGGATTTGGAAAGAAGCGGGGATTTTATTCATTTGTTGTTATGCTTGGGCTAATGATATTAAAACTTCAAGCCGGTGTGGATACACAACTATACTTCTCTTTAGTTTTTTCCCTTGAAAAAAAAAAAAAATAATCGACGTAAAAAATGACTTCAACTGAAATTAAAATCCTCCACATCTTCATACGATAGGTAGATTTCCGTTTAAAATAATCTTATTGTTAATGGCTTCAAAATGAATTGCAGTGTTTGGTTGCAAGAGCAATAGTTTTTTTCTTCTATTTTAATGCCATAAGTCTTGAACAAATGTCCTATATCACATTAAAACTTGTAAGGTGTTACATAATTTGCATGTCACCTCTCCCACCATCAGTTAGTATAGTTGTCAGAGTTCAGTTGAGTGGTTATAAAATGACCTAGGGTACGTACTGTTTTAATGAATCATTAGAACATTTATATTTATTTTTTATATGATGCACAGCAACGTTAATTTTAAATCATGTTTTAAGTGTATATACATATTTACCGCTGTCTTCTAAAAATATTCACAGTAATTATTTTATCGGCCTCGTTATTTGTAAATCTTATCGCATTGTTTATAAAATCGTATTATTCGGTATATTTTAGTCAGTATTTCGATGGCCTAGAATGAAAACCTCTTAACTTAAAAATATTGTAAAATTTGGGTAAAAAATTAAACATCTCGTTTTTCAAAACTCCCATTGTGTAAGAAGACATAAATGCAAGTTGCCTTATTTAAATTGTTGGTTAGTTATTTTATGTATTGAAGACAGTGTCAGAGTTGGAGTTGCGAGGCTTTCATTCTATAACACATTGGTTTCTTCTTTCATTTAATTCGTATGTAACCTAGAACACAACGTTTAATCATTTGAAAACGTGATGCAAAATTGACATATATATTTTGTACCTCACAGTGCATATTCTTTGTAACTGTTCGTCATACAACAAAACTTTCGAGGAATGAAGGTTGCAAAGTTTGCATTAGCACTGAATAGAGAATGATTATAACACCCCTTCTTTCGCATCATTATTCTGCTAAAGGTTTTCGAAAGTAACGCATCTTGTTAAAATCATGCACGCATGAGATCGACGCGATTGACTCAATCCTGCATATCGCGGCCTTATTAGAGCAAGTTACACCACGCACCTTATAGCTCAGTCACGAACACAAACGTTAACGAGGGACCGGAAGAGTTTCTGGGTCTCACACTCTGCCTTCGCCCTCCTCTTCCACCCGCCCCTCCTCCTCTTTCCTTCCTCGGCTGGTTTTTCCACGTGTGTTTTGTCGCGCCATTACCGAAGATCAAAGCGCGCCTGGCTAGCCTTTGTCTGCGCGGCCGAAAACCAAACAAGAGCGGGCCTGCATGATGTTTTCTTATCAGGCTGGTTAGGGACCCCTGCTGCTATCTATCGCACCAGAGCCTGTTCCTTTCATTTCTTTCTCCCGTCCTGGTGTGGGATTGTCTGTAGGGGAGAGAGAGGAGTGCCGCTTGTCAAGTTGCCGTCCCCGCCCCTCGGATGTTCGGGTCGCCTCACGCCCTGTAATTGTACGCTGAATAAGGATTCTCCCAGCTTTAAATCTCACTGGTGGCGTATAGGACAAGCTACACGTTACCGCGGGGGTGCGGGAAGGGGTTAGTACTGCAACTAGTTGATTGGCATTACGCGTATTGATGTTTCACGACTGTCCGATACAGTATACAACAAGGGGGGAGGGGGGACTTAAGACACGTGGGTTGACCGTGCTACACTTTCATACTATTTTTGTTTTCAATAATTATTGTCAACTGCGAGTATTAATCAAATGTCATGTGCATGTTTATAATTTGGAATTTATTGCAAGAGTATTTCTTCATTGAAGGCTATGCGAGAAAATATTTTTTTAATGTCCTTAAGTCGCCCCACGTGTCCAATGTAATCCTGTCCAATGTCATCCCCACTTGTGGTTGTTTTTATTCCAGTCGTTGAAAATAGTAATTTCTGCCTGTATGTACGCACTGGAACTATTTTTTGCAAGGATTATTTTGTGCTTTACAATGATTTTTAAAAATGCAAGGATTTTCGTTGTAGAATTAGGCTATTTATTTTTATATTGCAAGGGCTTTCTTTGTAAAAATACGTAGTATAATTTTGAAGTCAACCAAAATCAAAGGTTTGTCCGAATTATGTACAATTTATTGCCTCTGATTTACATTTAAGTTGAAATGAAGTTAATAATTATACCTATAAATGACGCTAATGTAAAATAGAATTGTTATTAATTGCATATGTTAAAATATAAACTATCCAGAAGTATAGTATAGCATGTGTTCTTCTAGCGGTGAAATGTGCGTTTAACAATTATATAAAACATTTAGGTTTAATTCTCCACAAATTTATTTATTCAAAGTAATTACATTTAAAATTATTTGTGTAACTTATAGTTTACAAAACATTTAATTTTCATGCACACAATAAATAAATAATTAAAAATCTATTTTTTCGTACTTCAAGTACAAACTGAAAGCTATACCTTGCAATGTTTAGACCGTAAATTTTGTATTTTTCGACGAAAGGGTTTGAAGTTCTACAAGGAGTTACCTTTGCAACGGGGCCTCCAAAAAATTTTCTTGTAAGAACACACATTTTTCTTACGTGTAACTCTGCCTGTCATTTGAAAGGAAGCACTGGCAGACAGATTGTAATATAATAAAAGCTGTTATCGATCGGCCAGGCCTTGGACTGCTCTGCTCTGGTATTCACAATGCATCGTCTCAAATCGCTTCTAAATTACTTGACAGTTCAGTCACTGAAATAATTTGTACGTCCATTTAGATCCCAACAAAAACTGTCTTAACTGACATACAAAAATAATATTTTTTAAGCTATTTTTAGGCTTTATTATAGTGTGGAAGGCCAATTAAAGACTTATTTTAAATTATTGAATTTTTAATTGCTGGAAATGTATGTAAGATATATCAACATTAATTTATTTTATTACTGCCTTTTTGCTTATTATTCTATTTTTTGTTCTTAATCGTAATTTCATTTCTATTGTGTATTTTACTACGAACACCCCCTCCCCTTTTCTCGGTTTCCTGAAAAGCTTAGGATCTTCAGTCGATTAAAAAAAAGTGAAACTTGCGTAGCTTATGAACATATGTTTCTCCTCTACCTTGTCATTAATTTATTAATCAAAGTTTATTACATTTACGTATATGACAGTACTACTACAGTTGACTGAAAAACATTTTGTGTTAGACGTGTAGATGTTATTTTCATCACGAATGTTCATGAGGAATGAGAATAGAGAGAGGAATTTCAGAAAATGTAGCCTGGTTGCTAACAAGAAGGCTGTACAATTGTCATTGTTGTATCGTGGTCGCTACTTCCTGCAAATTTTTTTTCTTTCGCTGAAGTACACTGTAAAAATCCTTCCTAAAATGTTTAGGAAGTTATTATCCCAGACGCAGTATGGGATAGTTACCATACTTCCGTCTTGTAAATATGCAAACTTTTACGCTTGTTACAATACAAGTCTGGTATCTTCGGTATACATTTGACTGTTTTATAATTAGGTTTAGGAGTGTTACCATGGATGTCTGGGAAACTGTTCTACCATACCTACTTTCTTAGCGCTCCTATACGCACGTCTGGTAAATTTACAAACTATTTTTTACAGAGTGTAGGTTGTAAGACCGTCATTGCTGTCTGCAAGTTGCTAACAAGTAGGTTATACAACTCGGGCATTGTTGCAAGAGCAAGTCACCTCATACCGTGCTAGAGTTCCGCGACTCTTTGGAATTGTCAAAATTATCGTCTCACAAGCTTATGTTAAAACAGTGGGTTATTATACCATTCAAGGGCGGAACGTGGTACTCTTTAATTCCCACATCATTCATCCAAATGCCATGAAAGTGTGGTGGGTGCGTTTTTGTGATTGCGCTGGCAAAGGTTTCTATCACAAAAATAAATCTCTCTCGTTTTATATATATATATATATATATATATATATATATATATATATATATATATATATACATACATACATATATAAAAGAAAGTCGTGTTAGTTACACTATTTATAACTCAAGAACGGCTGAACTGATTTGGCTGAAAATTGGTGGGGAGGTATAGCTTAGAACCAGGACGACATAGGATACTTTTTATCCCGTTCGACTGCGTTCCCGTGTGACGTCAAAGAGAATACAAGTCACTATAAAACGTGGTATAACAAAAACGCACATGACATAGAATAACAAATCGCAAATGACAGCTGAACATAATTTTGTCTATGGTTAGGCCTAAGTATGTTTGAAAATTTGATAACTATAAATTTTGTCAGAAATCAATAATCAGTAATTTGTATTCTCTTTGAATCATCATTGACAATGCCGCGGCCAAGACGATCGAATCGTTCCCGACAAAGCATGTTCATGGGTAGGAAGACTATCTTCGTTGTTTGTTCTTGCGCCTGATAGTAAAACAAATAAAGAGTGCAACCTATGCACCAACATACATGAAAAATAAAGAATCATTAAAATACTTAATCCAAAATCTGCTTACTTATTGCCTCTAAGGCGGAACAGAGTTCGCAGGGCCAGCTAATATATATATATATATATATATATATATATATATATATATATATAAATATATATATAAATATATATATATATATATATATAAACACACCAACACAAACACATACACACATATAAGTGAGTGAAGAGGTTTGGGTCAGCGCTTAACATCGAGGTCTTTAGCGGCGGTGAGGGGTGATACGATGCGAGTATGGAGCTGTGCCGGAATGAATGGGCGGGGAAATGGGAGATCCCCGAGAAACCGAGAAAACCCGCCGACCAGCTGCATCGTTCGGCACGATTCCCACGTGCGAAAATCCGGGGACCGACCCCACCGGGAATCGAACCCGGATCGCCTTGGATATACATATAAGATGGTTATATTGAAAAAGGGGGGGGGGGGATAACGGGACATGGGACAGAATGGGGTATATCGTATTAAATAGAGAATCACGCGCACGAAGTCGCGGGCAATAGCTAGTTGTTTATAATACACAGCACAGAGCACATAGGACGAAGCCACCCGGGCGCCAGGTCATCCCCGCACGCTACCAGAGGTTTCCCTGGCGAAGCCTCACGGTGTAGGCGCGCTTATTAACTCTGCACCAGGCACCGTTGATTGGAAACACGCGGTCGCGGGCAACAACGGCGTAACAAGCTCCAAGTACTCTCTTAGTCGCCTCGCTGACTCACCTGCTGCTTCGGTGGTTTACGCAATTTAAAACTTAAGTATTAACACTTAACTGCGCTGTACGACAGGGCGCTAGATGCCGCGTATGAGGTAGGGAAACTGGCAGGCGATAAGGTCTAGACTGGCTCATGTGTCAACAACCGTGTCTCTTTTATGTGCATGACGCGGAAACGGCGTGCAGTTGTTCGGTCGTTGGGGTTTTCCTGTGGGACTTTAAGTGTGCGTGGTAGATAAATAAACGCTGAAATCATCAATTGGTTTCTACCCTTTTTTCGACGCCAATATGGATGAAATACTCAATGAGAATCCTAAATAATGGTATTTGCCAGCTTTATGAGTAAATATTTATCCAGAATTACTAATTCGTTACGCGTGATCTCTTGCGCCGCAGTTAAATGCACGAGGTTCCGACGTCAGAGATTGTGCCTCACAATTTCGTAACACTGAAAACAATTTTGTTTAAAACGTTGGCTAAAACTATTGTCTAGGATTATTATTGTTTAATTTTCGCAAATTAACTTCGAGAAACCAACAGTTATAGATTACTGCTTGTAGCGTAGAATTATGTACCACGCCCTCTTAAGCGACGACCCTATTTTTTATAAAAGGGAAGTGAATAGTAAGTCCAGTGTATGTTAATCTGTTATTGATGTACGGTTTCGGTTGGCATTTTTTTGTGACAGCAGTCTGAAAAAACGGTTGATAGACATTTTGTGGTGCCCGGAAACAATGTTTCAAAAATGATATCTAGAAAACACTAAAAGGGAAGAATAGTTTTAAATGTGTTTTCTTTTCGTAGACAAATATATCGAACATACACTTAGTACTATCGTAAAACATTTATTCGTGACATACTGCAATGCTGTTCATGCAGCTGTATAGGGCTCTTGTAGAACTTAGAATTTTCCCCATCATATTGATTTAAACCGAATCATACATAACTGAAATGTTACTGCTTAAGAGTGCGTGGTAGATAATGAACGCAGAAAACATCAATTGATCTTTGCGCTTTTTTCGATGCCACTATGGATAAAATACTCAATGACAATCCTTGACAATGGTATTTGCTAATTTTATGAGTAAATATTTATCAAGAATTACTAATTCGTCACGCGTGATCTCTTGCGCCACAGTTAAATGCACGAGGTTCCGGCGTCAGAGATTGTGCCTCAGAAGTTCGTAACACTGGAAACAATTTTGCTTAAAACGTTGGCTAAAACTATTGTCTAGGATTGCTATTGTTTAATTTTCGAAAATTGGCTTCAAGAAACCTACAGTTATAGGTTAATGCTTTTAGCGTTGAATTGTGTCCCATGCCCTCTTAAGTTCAGTAGTGGAAGTCGAGAATTCAATTCATTAGAGTTAAAATCTGTATTTCATTGATGTCATTCGTAATTCACTCGACAACCGCCATACCAATAAAAATACTCACAAAATATGGTAATTTTTTAAAGAAAATAAATGTAATTTTCCACGTAATCAAATATTTTAATTGTAAATACTAACCGAGAAATTATTACACGTGTCACAGTGATTATTTTATCATTATTTTACTAAATGATTTTAACCATAGCCTTCAGTATAATTAGTACAGCCAAGATACAATATTAAAGTCTGTTGTTATTGGCTGTACTAAAGCAGTAACCACAGTATTGTGTACGCTTAATTTTTGCAACTCTTAAGTATACTTCTTACTGCTTTCATTTTTAATTATGTAAACCCCTTTAAACACGTTGGAAATATAACTTAAAAATAAGAAATGTCATTTCACTAATTGCGGCGGAGAACAGCACCGGAACCGACCTCTTTTTTACGACGATGTGTACTTGCCGTCTTATTAGTGTATACTTTTGTAGAATTCTGGTCAATAATCAAATGTCAAAAAAAGAGAGTTATTTTCACAAAGTAAAACTTATTTTGATTTCATCGTTTGTATTATGCGCTGTCAATGTCACGATTTTGATGGTTTTCGTGCAGTCATCATGAGAAAAATTAGACGACTAATTGAACTGAATCTATGAATACTGCGAAAAATATACTTTCAATAGTTTAAAGACATTGTGAAATTCAGTACATGCCAATTTAATGCAGTTAAATACGAGGATGTTTTGACACATTTAAAATTAATTTTGTGACTAAAAAAGATGAAAATACTTTTATTGGAGAAATCGTATGACATGTCTTCCACTAGTCAATGCTGCAGAAATGTTACATACAAATTTTCATCAATTTCATTGTATAAGTTTTTCTTACAATGACTTAAAAAAATGTCAAAATTGTGACTTTAACAGCTAACTATATACAAAGAATATGTAACTAAAAGGGTTAACGTGATGTCTGTGTAGGAATATTAGCCAAAGAAACGGTTGAGGCAAGTATGTCAATTTTAGATATCCAGTAATCGTTAAAGCGAATTTTCTTGCTGTCTAAAATGGCGAACAATGGTTGTGTTTGTGGTCCTGAATATTTAAAAAAAGGCATAGACGTGTATAATTAACCTTTATTTTTATATTATGAAATAAAACTAAAGGATCGCCACTGAACGTCTCGTAGAGGCGAGTTTTCGGGCCGGAAAGTCCGCGTCAGTTCAGTGTCTTGTGTGTAGAGGCTAGCGGAAGGCGTGATGCGCTTACTTTGTCGCCATTGGCTGTTCGCAGTTGGTAGAATCTAACGAGAAAAATACGACCGATTAAAGTTCCCACTAATATCCCTGATGTACAATTTTGTTTTGTTTTTAAGGCGTAATATTTGTTTTAGAGTATAAATAAAAACTGTGTTCAAATATAACCAATTCTATGTGTATACTCTTTAAAATGTTTGCGCTAAATTTGCATTACTTGTTACATGTAGTTCGTAAACAATGAGAGAAAAAAATAGTATACTGAGATTTCGAGTTTTTGGCCTCTTTTATCGATTTTTTTAAACATAAAAATATTTCGTAACGAATTTTAAAAAAATATGTCAGGCAGTAGCCCGTGTCATAAAGTTTCAATGTGAATTTTTTATTAATTTATGTTCATTGGTTTTTTGCGTCTTATAAGAACTAAAAACGTGCAAATTTTGACATTGAAGTCCTATTATGGGAAAATGGTTGAATTAAATTTTTTTCGCAAGAGGAAAATGTATTCCCAGCTAACGTCTACAAAACGAACACTATTCCATACTAATATTAAATTATGATTTTTTGCCACTTGGACACCCTTAAACACGCTACGAGGAAGAAACTGTTTACATTGAATTGAGAACATTCAGTTTAGAAATATTTTGTATTCTTGTAACACTACTTGGCGCACTTTACCAAGACGATTCGTGTTCGTTTCCTGGCGGGATCGACGCCGATTTTTCGCAAATGCGGGAATCATGCCTGACGATGACGTTAGTCGGAGGGCCTACTCGGGTATCTAATGTGAGTGTGCAAGGGTTAGTGTATATTGCGTTCAGTGCAGATGATAACCGCGCAGATACAAGTTTGTAAAATTTGTGTCACTGCATTAGCTTCACTTTCGTGGAGTACAATCACTAGAGACACTGGAAAATCGCG
This sequence comes from Medauroidea extradentata, assembly GCA_003012365.1. Taxonomy (NCBI): domain Eukaryota; kingdom Metazoa; phylum Arthropoda; class Insecta; order Phasmatodea; family Phasmatidae; genus Medauroidea; species Medauroidea extradentata. The sequence continues at coordinate 36,910 of PNEQ01106688.1, forward strand.
GGAATAGTTGACTGTTTGCTGGGCTCCAACGCGGTGTATATAACACTGAAAATTTTGTAACAACATTGGCTATGGTTTATTTGAAGCATTGTTTCCTATAACTTCACAGCTTGAACACACAGCTTGTGTGATTTGTCCCAAAACTGTTCACATGTGTCACGGTTAATATAATACAGTTTATTGGAGACTATTTTAAACATTTTTTCAATTTTCCAGTGTGTCTAACAATCACATGTACGCTTGTTTGTATTAAAATGTGTATCACAGGGTTGAAAACTTGCCTTACTCTGTTTCTGGTTGCATACACACATATATGTACAGGTAGTTCATCTGCGTACACGCTTACGTACCTGTTTCGCTTTCCTGTTACTAATATCATACCATAATGTTTTGAATGGAGGCGTGTACAATTCGTGGAGGAATGTGGCTATATTTTCTAAACCAATAATTTCTTCGTCTTCGTCTGTGCACGTTAATTAGAAACATTGTAAATTTTATTGTATATTTTATTTTTGAGAAGTCGTTCTCAAAGGGAAGACAGACGGCCATTGAGTGCCTTGCACATATAGGCTATGAGGCAATGAGGCAAGTGGGCAACAAGTAAAAGTCGGCTTTAGAGCCTGCGACCGATAGCAGTCGTTGTAGTTCAGAAGCTTGCATATCAGATATGTAGCAGAATGTTACTATTGCGTGTGTCAAAAGCCAGAGGATTAGACTACAGACGACAGGATGCATTTTTCTCCTCTGTATTCAATGTACTGTGCGCCAATGTCCCAAAATGTAAATTTTTTAAAGCCATTTTCATTGTTTTTTATCTGTAAAGGCTTACGATTGGACTAAAGTAGAACGTAGCATATGTAGCTACCGTAAGAGGGGATGACTTTTGGATATTACAAACAAAATATGTTTCGTATGTATGGTAAACCTGAGTAAAGAAATTTACTTGCGGTAAATTCCAAGTAGTAAATATCCGCGTGTCATTTAATTAATATGAACTTACTGTTGACAATCAAGGACATTAATATAAAAGTGCTCAAATTCACCCCACATGTCTAAATTCACCCCGCTTTCTGTTATATATTTTACCTTTCCCAGAAAGAAACTATGCTGTCCCCCACCCCAGAACAGTAATTTATGGTCATAAGCGTATACGCACAAACATGGATTTGACAAAAACCATCTTGATAGAAACTCGAGGAGTCTTCGCCGGTGTCAAATTTCCGCCTTTGACGCGTGGAAACAGCGTAGCGATAAAAGCCATTGTCCCACGCTTGACGAGAAGCATATCGCCTCTATTCGCAGCGCCAAACTGGCGTACAAGGTTTTCGTTGTAGTCTTTTTCCTACGGGAATTTAAGCGGTGACCACAGCATTTTACTTTTTGAATAGTACGAAGTAAATACCAATGCATACCTCTCGCTTTGCACTTTACGAATTCGGGTAATATTTTCGGAGATACAGCCGTCTAAAAAAAACCGTTTTAAGCCATTTTGAGAGGCCCGAAAATCGGATTTCTAACAAGCTTGCGGAATTTTTGAAAACGTAAGAGCATAGTTTCAAGTGTGTGTTCCTTTTGTATATAAACATAATATGAATAAGTTAAGCGGTTTCGCGTAAAAAAAATACGCGTGACACGCTGCAACGCCGTCCATGCGCCAGTCGAGGACTCGCGGTCTACCGCAATTTTCATCATCATTATTTTATTTTGTATTTGTACCGCATATATTTTTTTATTATTTTGGACAAAAAATGTGACTGAATTTGGCTCTCATGAAAATTTTTTGTATCTCATAGTTTTTGCGTTAAAAAAAATGCCGAAACTGAAAATAAAAATTTTTAGTTTCAATATTTTTTTAAAAATACAAATAATTTTTATTCTTTAATTTTATGAGCATGTCATTGTAGCCTGCAATGTCTTTATCCACTGTGATTTTTTTTTTCAGTTTGGTATATCAGTTGGTTTTAGTGTGGTCGTTAAAACGGAAACATGCAAAATATGACTTTAACAAGCCATTACGCGAAAACTATGAGAGATAAAAAAATTTCATGAGAGCCAAATTTAGTCACATTTTGTGTCTAAAATAAAAAAATGTATATGGTACAAATAAAAAATAAAATAATGATGATGAAAATTGCGGTAGACCGCGTCCTTAAAACGAGGCACTGTGGCTTGAGGCATGAACGGCTAACAGAATTCTGTGCGCCTGTTTTACTCGCACCTCTCTTGCGAGGTTGCCAGGAGTCATTTAAAAGTCTGTCGCTCGCCGCCCTACCTCCTCCTGAGGAAATATTGGCGAGGAAAAAAACGGGGGAAGAAAATTAAAATAAATATTGATGAGGAAGTGCTGAGCAGCCTGAACTTGAGGAAAATAACAGTTAAGGAGCACGAGGCGAGGCCCTTGCTGAAGGTTAATTATTTCACGAGTGCCGCAAACAACGCTGCAAGACTTACAAGACGTTAATTTAGTCGTACACAACACGTTTCACTTTGCAAAAAAAAAGTTAACTAGGCCTTATTTTAAAAAAAAGAGGTTGGAGTGAATTTCAAGGTAATTTTTCTACTAAAATTAACTATTTTTGTGCGATCTTTTGTACTGTTATGATTTAAATAGTTGAAACTTCCACAGCTCTGTTTGCGCAATGAAAATATTCTTTGGAATCGGAAACTAAGGTGCAATGTCACATCGTTTTGTTGCTGTTTTAAAGCACTATAATAAAGACACATACAAGTCTAGCTCAGTATTACAAAAAACAGCTTAGGTTAAAATGCTGAAGTGTACTGTACAGCTGTGTCACGAGGTTGACGATAAAGTAAGCATTACATAAAGTTTTCTTTCAGCCGTTGTCACATCGTTTTGTTGCTAATTAAAAGCACTATAATGAAGACACATACAAGTCTACCTCAGTATTACAAAAAAAAAAAAGGCTTAGGTTAAAATGCTGAAGTGTACTGTACAGTTGTGTCACGAGGTTGACGATAAAGTGAGCACTACATATAGTTTTATTTCAGCCGTTTCGCAGCCATCTTTACTAGTTTTAATATGTTAATTTCCATGTAACTAAAAACCAGTGTGAATGTTTCAACACTCTCAAAAGTTAACATCTATTGGCTCAATAAAACATATTTTTTATTAATTACAAGTTCTGCTGAGTGCTCAGTTTATAGTGAACAGATTATATCCTAACTCTCTCATAAATATTTGTGACTTCGATGTAGCTCTCACACAACTTTACAGTCTGGCAGTGTAGATCTTATCGTTTTAAGTGTTGACTGGTATTTTTAAGGAGTAAGGTGGTGGTGTGGAATTTCTTTAAACGTTTAATATTTGCTGTTGGGCAAGCTTCTTTAGAAATGTAACTGAGAATAGACCATGTCAGCAGAATGCTGTTTTACATTTGTTCTTCACTCCCAACCCCCAACACCACTATCACACTATAAAATCTTCTAGTAAGCAGGATGTGTTAGCTGAGTAGGTATAACAACTTGAACTATTTCAAAGTGTCTTTTTTTTTTCATAGTAATTTCTCTGGCTGAAAAATGAACAAAATTTACTCTGACCGGCTTATTCAAATTTGTGTAATGTAAAACTTTTGAGGACGTATCATATAAGCATTGTTTTGTAACTACAGTTTAGTTAAACCATATTTTAAAGTAGTTACTTAACAGCTGTATAACTAACATAACTAACTCAAAATTACTGTCGCGTGCACCTAAGTTTCAGTCGGAGGTTCTGTAGTATTTTGTCAGTTAAGATTAGAAACACAACAGCATACGATTTTTCTCGTCCATTGCTGTCTTATGCTGTAAATTTACGTTGAAAAGTGTTTTAAAGAAATATACTTGAAAACTATTATGTGTATTACATTCTGCAGTATCCTGTTTACGACACTTATTGCCTTTTCCTGTAGTACTTTTGTTAGCTATTTTGTTTGGTGCCATATAATTGTTAACATTGCAACATAAAGCTGTTAACGGTCACATATTTTATAATTCTACTAAGTAGTGTACATTTTGTACCGGAAAGTAATAAATATTTTAAGTGAATTTTAGAACAGTATATTGAATTAATTTGGTCTGTTATTTCAGACTCACGAATATTTTTTCACAATAAATTCTGAACACGTAAATAGTTGTGTACTGCGTCTGGCAGGGTTTTTCGTGATGGGGGGAAAACAGGATGGCTCTTGATTTTCGTATTTTATTGTAATAGAAAATGTAATTGAAATGATTTTGTGTTCAGTTTCTTGAACTTTTGAAGGTCGTTCGCGTGATGTTCTCGCGATCTTATTACACTGTTCTCAACGACACTGAAAACTTATTACATATTAAAATAACGATGTATAGTTAGGGCCATGAATTTTTTGCGATGAGAATTTTGTCCCCGTTATTTTCAGTGTCTTACTAAGGTTAATTCTACTACAGGTTAGAAAGAAAATACGTTTTCTTATGGGAGAGCTTTGCGAAGGGAAAATTTCTGCCACTAGTTTCGCCTCAATCGCTAAAAGACCAGAAAAATACGAAACCGTAGTATAATTAAATTAAGATAAACTTAGAAATTATATTAGTCATTTAATTTAATTTTAAAGTGAAAAGAAACCAATTTCGCGTTTTAAATTATCAACTTAATGTAACTTAAAATTCAGAAAAGCTCTGTGATTGGTCAGTTTGGTGCACTAGCGATACCAGTGCTCAAGTGGCAGACATTTTCCCTGTGCCAAACTTATAACATTGATCTTTCTAACCTGTAGTAGAATTAACCTTAGCCTTACGTACACATCCACTGCTGTGCTTCATGGTGATTGGCAGTGTGTGTTTGTGAAATGCCGTCTGTAATTTGACTGAGCCAACCACAGTAAGGTTACTACAACACCACACATCTAAGACTTGTGGGTAGAACCCTTAAAAAAAGAGAAAATTCAAACATCAAATCACTTACTATGAAGCAGAACTGCAGATCTTCAGCTAAGGCGCTGAAACAAACTGGGGCAAAATTATTTTCGCGAAAATTTAATTTTTGTAGCAAAATGTTCTTTTTAATAGTAAATTACATATTTATTAGTTTTTTTCGGTTTCGGTGTGTAGTAACACTACCTGTGAGGTATAACTAGATACACTGGAAATTCGCGGGAAAAGATGACTACTTGCTAGGCTCCAATATACTGTATATGACACTGAATGTTTTGTATCTATATTGGCTATCGTTTACTTGAAGCATTGTTTCTCTCTACAACAGGTCCAGTTAGAACTGTACTGCTTGAACACACAGCGTGAGTAATTTGTCCCAAAACTGTTCACACGTGTCACGGTTAATATAATACAGTTTATGGGAGGAGACTATGCTAAACATTTTCGCGATTTTCCAGTGTCTCTAGGTATAACCTAAGTGGACAGTACGCAGAATGTTCGCCTTGGATGAATGAACTGAACTAACAGTCAAAGTAGCCCAGGAAGTCAGCGTCACGGCTTTGTAGTTCTTCTCTCAGACAGACTAGCTCACTGCAGGCGAGAGTTGCTTCTTGCCACCAGACTGGCGCCGGTCCAGAACATGGAGTCGACTACGAAACAGCTCGTGCGATAAGAAGACGATTGGAGGCAGGCGAGTGTGCGTCTTGTAGATGGGTGGAGGGTGGCCGAAATGGGTTGGCATCGCGGGAAAAGTGCGTGCGCCGGCCAAGTCGTCAAGGGGGTGTAGTTGCCCTCCACTTCCGGGCGTGCCCACGTGTATCCTCCCTCTCGCCCTTGTGGGTACCATCCCTTGTTTTCTGTGCCTCTGTCCGCGTATCTCTCCCTTCTCTGGCACAGACGCGAAACGCGCGCCGCCATGCGGTTTCGTGTAGGCGCCCTCCGATTCAAAAACAACCTCCCTTCACCTCTCCTCTTCCCCAGGCCACGACAGATATCCGGGTATATTGACTGCCTCTGGTAAGTAAGCTCCAGCAAGAGAAACTTGGTTAAACCAATACAAACGGAAAAGCAGGCGGGAGGGAAGAAATAGCGCTTACCACTCAACTGCGCTCTCTTCCCACAATGTGGGGGGATCCTGTTCTCATTCTCCTGCACGCATCTCTCTCCCTGCCTCCCTCGCACGCACATTTCGCCCACACCCCCTTCTCGCCTAGTTCTACTACACTCTCAATCTCGGGGCCTCGATTCAATTTATCTGGGGGGATGCTTCAACCACCGGCGCCGCTGGGAGCTGGTCACGGCTCTGGGTTCGAGTCTTCTCTCTCGGCTGCCGGACCGGTTGGCGAGCACGAGGTCGGCATGGATCTGCGCGAGAGCATACTACGAACATTCCTAGACAAACTTTGTCTCAAATAGTACCTACTTTAAACCGACCCAGATAGAAAGTGTTGATTGTGTTATGTAACATAGTCTATTGATAAAAGTCTCAGTCAAGTTTGGTAATTATGAAACACTATTTTTTAATTTCCTTATTATTATGACTAATATTTGCTAGTTTCGTAATTTCCTATTTTAATTGCGTAAAAAATCGCTAAATGTGCCTTTATAAATATAAATTTTAATTTCCTATATAGTATTGTGGTCACTTTAGACACCTTGATACCGCTGCATGAAGGTGTCGAAATCCTGCTAATAATCTGGAATATACGTGTGTAATATCCCTATACCCACTTATATGCAAAAACTAGTAAGTCCGTTTTCCAATCTTACTCTACCTCCTGTGCTCTTAGGTGTTCAGTGATGTGATAGGCAGAAGCTTTTATCAAATGCCCCTGCTCCTAGACTTAGCCAGAGCTCGACATGCCTCTTTCAAATGTTGAAAGTGAGTGTCTGAAAAAGTGATAACATTGCTGTTACTGTAATAATATGTCCTCGTATTCTGCAATGCCTTACTAGCGATTGGTTCCTGTTAGATTATTGTTTTTCTTTATTGTGTTCAATGCCATATAGTTTTCAATACTGAGGCAGGAACAGTCCACAAAGTTACGCATTAATTTATTTCGTTTAGTTTTTACATGCTTACATATACACTAATTAACTATTTTGTAACGTAAAAAAATGGTAACTTGCAATGGAATCCCATAATACATAACTGATTTTGTTGTACCACGTGATAGAATATTATTTTATATTGTACAATGCACGTCTGAAGCCAACATCAGTGATTTAGTTGTTTATCCTACTGAGCTTTCTTCAACTAATATACAGCCATACTTAACTCGTAACAAGTAATCATATTTTCTAACTATACCTCTTAACAAAATCGGGACATTGCGTGAATTTATAGCCGAATAAATAAATGTGTTCATGTATATAAATTTCTTAGTAACTGCCATTTTAACATAATTGAGTTTGGTGAAATTTTGTTTGTTGGTTTGTACCTTATACCGTCGTATGTTAAATGGGTAGCTATTTATAATGTACAGTCAGTGTAATATTCTGTTTAGTTTGAACTCGTCTTCTTCGCTCCATTAAAATCGTCATATTTTCAAAATGCCAAAGTTATCAGGTAGTGAGACAGAACTAACGCGGGCAATATAAGTGATGCATATTCTTTGATTGCCTGTATAGATTGTCATGCTAATCAGGATTTGTTATTTATTTAATTAGTTCGCTGAAGCATACAAGTTGAAGGAAAATATGATTATTATCATATTAAGGGAGTCGCTAAGTTATTACTTGTTAGGGGTTGACTTTATATAAAAAAACACACCAATTTACTTAGTTAAGAATTTTATCTGCGATTTATAACTGTATGCTTGGAGGTATGCAGATCATTAAGTTAATAAATATAATTAAAGTTAAATAGCTACTGAATGTATGTAGTAACGACAGCCCCACCTCAAATATGACGCCGAGGCTTATTGAAGACATGGTTATACGGCGAACGTATCTGGACGTCCTGGTGCATCTTGGCGTAGTGGCCCTGGATACGATATGAGGCAGAAGGACCTCGTCGTTAGCGTGACACGCACATTTACCATGCCGTGTTTGGAAACTCGTATCATCGCTGGAGTGGGGTTTTTTGGCTGTCGCATTGTGCTGTGTTAAATATTATCGTTTCTTGGCCGCATTAGCCGGCTAGTAAACTATTTCTGGCAGCCTTCTTGCCAAGGCCTAGCTGTCTTTTGTTTGAACCAGGGGGTACATCGTAGTTCATAACAAAAGAAAATACGGACGGTGTGTGGGCCGTGTGCTGATCTTTGTCATTAGAACTTCAAAAATATTTCAATTTGCATTAATGTTCGTTTCGGATTGTGAATGGTATCTGAATGTAGTGCGGCCGAAGATTTTAATTTACCGTTAGCTGTTTATTCGTTTTCAAGGGCTAGTTCGTCGAAGCCTAGTTTGCAGCGAGGAAATGCCATTCTGTAGGCATGTTTCCGTTGCCTTTAATAAACAAGTTACTTTTGTAGTAGCTAGTTGTGCTGTCGTTAAATGAGCTCTTATACAAAACAGCCCATGGAAAATATTCACTCCCATGTTTGTATTTTATTTGTGCGATACTATTTAGTTATTTACATTTAGAGATTTTATTTATAAATGCCTTTTTCTTGTCGACGTGCGTGTATTTTTTTAATCTACCAAATTAGAAAAACTTCCAGCACAATGTTGTTTTTTTACTAACTAGAAATTTTCTTCTTCATCCTTAATAAACATACGGTTGTAAAAGCGATGTAGCCTATTCAGCCTCGCACTTTATCAAGTTTAGTAGTTTTCAGCTACCTGAAGTGACAGCTTCGCGCCTTTGTGCATTGGAAATATTTACACCACTGCAGGCTGGCTCAGATCGTTTCAGTCGTCGTAAAGGATTTAGTAGACGCTCTGTTTACTAATGCAGAGAAACATATCTGTAGACCAGACATCACTGGTTAATCGCTTCCTCACTGCTAAACTATGTTCGCCTTCGATAACTGTGACGTTAGGCAGCATTCAGTTAGATTTTATGGGCGGTTTTCGTTGTGAATTGTTTTACTCGTCAAGCAACTTGAAATAACATTTCATTCTGGATCAAAAAATACGTATCTCATAATATATTACTCTTATTTATGTAGTCTACTTATGAACATTACAAAGGAAATTTTTATAACCTTTAGTTTATAATTAATTGTTATACATTTACCGTTTCAGAGAAACCTAATGAAAGCAACAAGGAACGGGAAATGTGCAGGTGACAGTAAATCACGATACTGTTATCGTATGTTTTGTTTAATTGTGTACATTTCGTCGCAAAACATGTTCAAACACTCCACCACCAACTTCAATGCATTTTGATGCTCTGATAGAAAACTGCTGTGTTGCTGATCTGAGCCCATTAGTACATTGCTTTACTTGAGCACAAGCATTGTAAATACGAGCGAGAAGTTCCTCTCTTGTGTCCACCCTGCCCGTGTAGACTTCGCTTTTAAGCCACCCACACACAGTAATCCAATGGAGTAAGATCAGGTGACTTCGGTGGCCAATCAATGACTCCATGGCGACCGATCCAACGCCCAGGATACGTTTCGTTGAGGTGCTGTGTCACTGGCCGTACAGAATGTGCAGGAGCTCCGTCTTGCTGAAAGTACATACGAGCTCTTGTTGCCAAGGGGATATCCTCCAAGTATTCTGGTAACACGTTTTGAAGAAAATCAAGATACCGTACTCAATTAAGACGATTATCTAAAACTACTGGACCGATGAGTGTGTCATCGATACACACAACATAAGATAACAGTAGCGTGATTTACCGTCACCTGCACTAATCCCGTTCCTTGTTGTTTTCATTAGGTTTCTCTGAAACGGTTAAGAAAAGGGCATATGTTTATTAGAAACATTCTGTTCAGAATCACCAGTACTATCACCCCTCAAAGCATGTACTTTTCCTCCCGACTCACCCTGTATATATATATATATATATATATATATATATATATATATGTGTGTGTGTGTGTGTGTGTGTGTGTGTGTGTGTGTGTATGTATGTGCATGTGTGCGTGTTTGTAGCCAAACATGTTAGCCTACAACCATGTTCGTTTCACACTTACCTGTTTACTGAAATTTCACCTCGGGCATTTTTAACAAATTGCTCATGACTGACTGACTATCTTTGTTGATGTAAAAGTATCCCTTTTACTAATTTGTAATAATTATGCAGTTTTTTATTCTGAAAATAACATTTAAGTCAAAACTCTATTAAAAATTGTTTCTACAACTGTTGCATTTTTGTTGGAGTGTAGTTTCTTTCTTTTTATCAAATAATACTTATGCGCACAGTTTTTAATCCAATTACACTAACAATTTTGATGGTAACGAACTAACGTTTGTGTTGTTGCAGTGGTTCCCTAGACAACTTACATCTTGTATATAAATAGTGTTCTGAGGTTTTGATATTGGAATGTGTTTTCCTTTTATTAATTAATAGCACATCATGATGAATCGTTTCGAAGCCTTTAATGATGAACTTTCAGAATACAATAAAGTCTATAGACATTTTGTAAAGATAAATTACGAAGAATACGTTGTAAAATGGTTCTGCTCGTCTTTCAGTCAAACTGCACGATTATGGAATTATTCTTCAGTAAATACTTTACAGGCAATAAAAATAAACAATAAAAATGCTTAATCCTCAACTGGCATATTCATAGTAGTAGAGGGCTTATGAAATAGTGTAGCCTTTAGCACACTGAAAACCAGAGTCTTATTAGGACTATATTTTTTTGTGATAACCATTTGGAACACGAAAAATGACTGGCTATAACATGCCTGTTTGTTAAATATACCGACACCTGCAAACATGATTGCATCGCAGTTTTAATTGAAAACAATTTTTTGTATCTTTTTTTCTTAGTGAAGCGGAGTACTGGTCGACTTGGCTTTTCCGCGAAGCCTGGCGCAGTGTAATGAACTACTTCCCCTGCCCTGGGAAGTTTGCGCGAAGTCGTATCTTTCACCTAGAGCAGCCAGCATCCCCTTTGGAACAATTTGTCGTGAGTGGCCTCTGCCTTATGGGGGAGTTGGTGGGAGGGGGGGACGAGAGCAGTGGCGGATAAGTGAGGAGGGGACCGCGGGCCAGGCTGTCATTATGACAGCGGTAAGAGAAATGGCAGCCAGTGATCCGAGAACAAGACATCCTCTCCTCCAGCGCTAAGTGAATGACTCACTCTCGCTTATTGTACACATTTTATTTATTATCTTTTCCCTTTTCTTCTCGCGGGGGAAGGGCGGGGGGTGAAAGGACCGCCGTCACGGTTATGACAGGAAGCACTGAGGGTGGCAGCGGCTCACGGGGTGAGGACGTCTTCGGGAGGGTGGTTGTTGGAGCGGTGACAGCAGCAACCCCCCTCACCCCATTCTACCCGAGCACGCACAAGTGCGCCGCGTGCCAGCGAACACTCAGTGCACTTGGGAAACTTACAGCCGAGGATAGAGTGCATTAGCACATACACTTGAATCTGAGTTGGTCGTCGTCGTAACTATGAAATAATCTACGAGCATTCATCAATAACGGAACTCTTGTACAACTGTTGAGGACAATGGTGCGCGGTAATACTTAATTTAAAGTATTTTCACCGGTATAGGCATTCCTGAAGGCGTATCAACAGTTTTGACCTTTCATGTTCTAATATGACTCTACTACTCGAAATAAACAAAAATTGTGAAATCTCACAAGGCCAGATTTGTTTGAAACAAAAATATACCACGGAGCTGTTTGTGGTTTAAAACCAAGCAGGTATTTTATGTTCACTACTGTTTTGTGGCAACTATTATTAAAAGCGTTGATGGTTGATGAAAATGTAGCTTATAGTTTCATAAGCTTTATTTAATTATTTGTACAGCTTATACATGTGTGGTAACATTACTCTTTTAACCGTATTAATGTGTACAAGAAATGGAATATGTACACAAATGTTCATGATTTGAACATAAAATTACTTGTTACGTGATTATTCATAATGGGTTCAGTGGTAATATTTATACCGTAAATACCAGTAAATGAATTTTTTACATCATATTAATAGTACTGGCTAATCGCTTGTATACGTTGTAGATTAAATAGGGACCCGTAGCCTTAAAAGTATTTTACTTGTTCCTAAGTGCGCGTAGGCCTACTTCAGAAAACGGAATTTACAGCCACGTTTTACCTGTGGCTCGTAGATATATTCCTTCAATTTCTGGTGCATCGAATTATACCTGTCTGTTTCATATATAGTTATATCAGTCTTCAATAGATGATGTTGCAAATTTAAAATAAGTGTGTGAAGAACGCACGAAAACGCAGATTGTAGGAAACAATTAAGTGAGATATTTTCCTCTACAGTTATGGTATTGGCAATAAAGGTCAAGAAGTGCGCCATCGTAAGAAAATGAACGAAGTTAAGATTCGTTCCACGTTGGTACATATAACATGGCACATGCAGTATGTCATAGAAATTCTGTTAACGCAAGACAGAGAGTATTTTTATACCTCTTATGATGATAATTGTTGGCAGTGTTCTGCGTGGGACCATATTTCTAAGCATGTTCTTGAACATTTGCATCTAAGTGTAAGGTGACGACATGGATGCTGCGTGCTAAGGTTGGCCATAGGTGCTGGCCTCCCTGGTCTTACCCTCGGCTGCCCTGCAGGAGGGCCTTCTAAATAGGTATTGTTCGAGTTTAATCTTAATTGATGGCCGGGCGCTATCCATCATAGCCGGCTGCTGAAGGGACCATTGCCTTCCTGTGACAGCCCGGCCGCGGAGCCGAGAAGAAAGCTCGCTCGCTTGTGACGAAGAGTGGGTGAGGAGGCGGTGTGTCTGGGGGGAGGGGAGAGTACTCCACTTCTCTCCGTGGGTACACTCACCACCGAAACAACATAGCCGATTTCAAGCCGCAAGGGGTAAAGCTCTGCTGGTTTTATCCCTCCAGACAAGTTAGAATATAGTAACTTGTATAGGCTAGTTAAACTTTCAATATATTACTCTGTTCTATTTAACATCAGTAAAATCTGGCAGCTGCTTATGGGCAGAAACTGTTAATATTTTGTGATGTGTAACACAATGCAAGACAAAATGCACGATACAAGTAGTGAACCGGACATCTCGGGGACATTTTAGAACTAAGAAAGTCTTGCATTGTGACATATATTACAAAATAATAAAAATTACTGCCCATAAGTACCTATCAAATTTTACTGAAGTTGCACAAAACCCAATACAACTGTATATACAAATATATTGGAGGTTTCTTACAGCTCTACCCTTAGTAAATACTATTCACTTTTTAAAATAATTTTAGTTCTGAGTTAGGTTATGTTTTTAATCTTGCTGGGGGACTAGCTTTGAAACGCTCGCCAAAATGTAACCATCGCAATGAAAATTATATGGTTTTTCATGTAACAGTTTCCCAAATTTGTAACAATAAATTAAAGAGAAAAAGTTAAGTTTGGCTTTTTTTTTCTTTTTTTTTTTTTTTTCAAATTATTTCAGCATACAGTATTTGCTGTAAGTAACGTTTGAAAATATTTTCGAACGTTTTTATCTATAAACCTTATATTTTAAACGGAATACCTATAAAACATAATACTTTTTTTGCACCTCCTTTTGAATACAAGTCTTACCTTGGTTAACGGATGTAATGCATACAAATATTTAAAATGTAGCATGACGTATGACAATCCCAAATAAGTGATATTTATTGTAAGTGCAGATTAGAAGTTTCAATAAAGTATGGGTTCACAATTAATAACATAGCAGTAAGCGTAGAACATAGGTCGTCCGCACAAGAGCTAACCTATATGTATTCTTACTTACCGATACAAAACTGGATAAAAGTGGTCGTGTGCATAGAGATGCTGATATAGGAAATTTTTCATTTCTTGTGCGTACGCATAGGAGAGCAACCAAGCACAGCAACGGATTTTATGAATGTCCGCGATGTTGGTTTAACCTCAAAAAATACACAAGAATAAAACAAAGCTAGAACCAGAAAATTTTATGTTAGAAATTATGTTTCTATATTGTAAGTAATGTTGTACATTGCACAGTTGATTGGGACTTTAGTGTCTACATTTCCTATTATCTTCAAATACGATTCCACTTCAAATATGTTTCAAAGGCCTTCGGTTGTCTTCTATACAGCAATGAATATTTCATATTCGTGAAAAAAATGTCATTGGCTAAACGTTACAGTAAGAATCCAACAGTGAAATAATTTTGCACAAGTCGTCTGACCTTGCACATCAGTTTATGTTATATGTTCTGTGCTTGTTTTTTAATTGTAAACCTATCTTAAGACGTGCGACGCGCACCTGTGTGGAGAGAGAGAGAGAGAGAGAGAGAGAGAGAGAGAGAGAGAGAGAGAGAGAGGTATTTTAACTTGTTAACTTGTGTGGACTGTATTCCCTGGGGAGGAGCGGAGTTGCGTTGGAGTGGAGGACCTGTAACAATGTAATATGCCATTAGCAGGGAATCTCAATTGGCTTTGTTGAAGGACACGGCAGGGAGAGGGGTAATGTAAGAGCGCTGGTTCCAGGGGGAGGGAGAGGAAAAGAAAGCAAGGTGATGCGAGGTGGAGAGAATGACATACGGAGAGGGCGAAGGTACGCGGCGGAACACGGGAGGTGGAGAGGTCCTTGTAGGACGTCGTGGTCTGGTGGTCGTCTTCAGCTCGCGCATTATCTCCTAGCCAAGGATACTCGCCGCAGAAAGAAGTTTTTACGCGAGTTTATCCTGGCAGCAGGAGTGCTTTTTAAAGACGCTTATGAAAATTCACTCCGTGGAGCAGGGTAGGTCATATCAGTCACAGGACCAGGTTTTGTTGATTAACAGGACTTGGTAACCCCTGCAACGCCATTCAAGGTTTTAAAATAGAGTAAAAAAGTCAACATATTTATTAGCTACAGGGTAAATATTTTGCGAAATAGTGAATTCTTTACACGAATTTTATTTATATTTAAATATAATACTAGTTTCAGTAGCTGACCGAGAGACTATCATTTGAAATTTTGAAAACGGGTAATGTTACCTGGGGTGATATTCCATACACAAAAAACTTGATTGGCTAACCTACCCTATAATAAATTTTCATAAGCATCTTAAGATTCGTATTATTATTCACCCCAAGCTGATTTTACAATTGCGCGATACTGCGACAGCGACGACCAACGATGCGAAGACCTGCGAACTTCGCACAGTACTTGTCAATCGGTTTTACAATAATGCGACAGCGACGATGCGTTTAGTTGATTTTACTGCCATCTTTCTTCAGAAATAATAACGAAAAGGATTGCCGATTTGAATATGCGCGCCTTTATGGTTTGTTTAGCTATGTTAAATGTGTTTTCCTTTTACTGAGTTGTTATAATGAGCACGGCCATAGAGGAACAGGTCTGGACACTGGAGTTGAAAATTGACCCTCTTAGGACTGATTCGCGCCACTAGCACTCTGGGGTTGTTTTAACATTGTGTAAATGGGACTACAAGGAGCAAACTCGTGTCGGAGCCGCTAGGAGAACTGCTAGTAAGACGCTATACTGCAATGTTAAAACAACACTTCATTGCTAGTAGCGCTTTCAGTCATAACGGGGTCAACTCCATATCATTGGTAGATAGGCGAGTGTCCAGACCTGTATTTCTACGACCGTGATAAAGAGACTCCCGCTTCCGAACTTTAATTAACAGCTCTTCTGCACACACAACCAAGTTAATATGTTGGTTACATGTGTTTAGATCGTATGTTAAATTTATTTGACTGGTAAAATGACATACTATATTATTAAATGCTCACTTTGCGTCTCTTTTGTTGTTTATTTACAAATATGATGGTATTTTATTCTTCTTATTTTTTGTCGTTTCTATTTACGATCACTACTGTGTTATTCTTCTTCTTCCTGTTCGCATACGAATTTCGCAGCTGTGGTACATGTCCTATCGCAGTCCTTCGCATCGCTGTCGTCTGCTTGCTCTCCTCTGATTGGCTAACAACTTTTTCTGCACTGTTGCTGTCGCAGTGTCGCACAATTGTAGAATCGACTTCAGGGTAGGATCAAACCTCATGTCTAAGATTTTCCATTTACCAACCATGACCTCATTTTCATTTAAATAACTGAAAATTTCGCTTTAACACTAAACAAAATACTTCGGATTTATTCATAAATTGTTATGTACACACTACCTGATGACTGTGAATCGGCGAACGTTTATCTGTTAATTGAAAATAATAAAGGGCGAATTACTTTATAATTATTGTCCAGATGTCATAGATTAATGAGTTTATAGTAAGGAATTGTATTTTGTCAGAAAGGTGTGGTTAAACATTTTAAGTGCGTATTTAAAATTAACAGCAATCCCCGTGGCTATGTATAGGTTTTTTTTACGTATCGTTTTATGAAATTTCAATGGCTTTAAATGTATTAATTTTGTGTCTGAATGTTTTCTCTCCACATCTGAGGACGAACAAAACCGCAGGAGAACAATTAGTTTCAGATTTTTTTCCAAACTACAAGGCATACCAAAATAAAATAAGGAACTAAGGAAAAGTTAAAACGAATGGCTGCGGGCCGAAAAATATGTTGTTACTGCACATGGCTTTGAGCTGAAAGACCACATATTCTCCTACTATCCCAGGTTAGTCCAGATGAACCTACCAACCTGGGAGATAGGCCTACTGCATGAAAAGTCATGTAGGAAATTACAGTGCGTTGCTTTCACAAGTGTGATATTAAGCAGGTTTTTTATAGGCCCTA
Source organism: Medauroidea extradentata (assembly GCA_003012365.1). Taxonomy (NCBI): domain Eukaryota; kingdom Metazoa; phylum Arthropoda; class Insecta; order Phasmatodea; family Phasmatidae; genus Medauroidea; species Medauroidea extradentata. Next base: position 53,582 of record PNEQ01106688.1, read on the forward strand.
CCTACTGAAATTGGGTGGTTAAAAACTTATGTTCAATCTTCTTTCCTGAATAAACACTTTGTAATTAAATGGCAAAACTTTTTGCTTAGTATTAAGAAACTAAAATTTACAACATAAAGTAAAAAAGCTTATCAAGTTTTTTATTTCATTTCTAATTTGAAATTCGAATAACATCGGTGTATCAGAAGGCCGCAATTCATTCACGAGATAAATTAACTCCAGAATGTTATTTCAATTCACAGGAAATTCAAAATCAATGTAGAAAAATTCTAGAAACAGTACAAAAGTTCCTTTGCCACATTTTTAAGCTGTTATTTTGCCAGTATGACACATTTTCGGCGTAATCTCTAGCACCGAAACACACAGTTACGGCATCAAAAATAGTCCACCAGAAACACGTTACATACTTGCCCGTAAAGTTTTCAAAAGCAATTATTATTAATATTATTATTATTGTTATTATTATCATCATCTTTATTTTGTTATTTTATGTGTTGACTTTCAAATTCCTGCCAGTGTCAATGGACGACTTTAAGTACACGCCCCCTGACGTCACACCGCAGGGGAAATACTTTGGGAAACAAAGCTTGTTTACAAACATGCTGATTTGTTAGTTGGTATATAGTATTGTCTCTGGTTGGTAATTGCAGAAATGTTGCGCATTCATAGATTTGCACGCAAGGGTAAAAAATATTAGTTTGAATTTCATAGTTAAGATACGCAAATACATAAGATTAATGTTTACCTGAAAAAGCGGCAAATTCAATCAATTTTCTTGACGTACATCTCATCCGGGACATGTGAAGCCAAACAGCTAAATGAAGGTTATATTCGGCTGTGGTATCCATGGAGATTGGAATTGTATCCCACACCTGGCTGAAGCTCCGTCTACAGGCGCGTGAGAGGCTCAAAAGCGACGGTGCAGTAAGGTCGACCTTGAAGCGCATCAAATGCCGCATCGCCTCAATGATCCAAGCGCTGAACTAACGTACAAGGTTCCCGCCGAACGGTGTTTACTGTGGGACATTAAGCGGTGACCATATAATTGTATTGCTGGAAAGTCTGTTCAGTGCAGGTCGCAATCCGGTTAGTACATTTTGAAGTACGGAAGTCTGAAAAGGCCGTTTTTAGCCATGTTGGAGGGCTTAGAAACAGCGTAATGAGCGTGGTGTTATAACAATGAGGTTCCGACCTTGTCCGAAGTAAGTTTTCTTTTCGTACGTTGGCACAATGGGCACACGTGGAATATTTTCATAGAAAACCTGTTTACGAACACACTGCAACGTAGGCTATTTGAAGCGTGGGGTAGGCGGCCGCCTTAAGTTAGCAACGTTAGTAGTAACTTTGAAAGTAAACCAAACGCTATCTTTTCAGGCCAAGAAAATTCCGGAATACTTCAGCGATCTTCGTAATGATTCGAATTTTTATAATTGGAGAGAGTACGTGATTCGTATATGTAAATCACCACTGGAGAGGAATAAAACGGTACAATACACTCAGGGTGATGTTCATAGTCGGAGGCTTGTTTAACGAAGGCGTTAGACTTAATGAAGTAGTGGTTGTTCTTTAAGCATAACGTGTTTGAGCCGTGAATTCATAAACGATTTCTGAATGAAGTTATTCTTGTTGAAGGGTTGTGTACTAATTTAGAACAATAATTTCTTGGCGAATTGAGAAAATAATAAGCAACACTAAAATATCAGTGCCAGCTGTAACCTTAAGCCCCTAAAACATATAATTTTATGGTGCTGTCGTATCAAATGCTTTTATTTTGTGTAAATAAATATTGTGATTAGAAACTGTTTTTTCATTAATCCGTGAATATTGTTGAACACTCCAGCTCTTGGTACATGTTGTGCCTGGTTCACGCCAGACGTGTTTGTGCAATAAAAACAGCGACGTTTGTCCTAAGTCTCTCGTCACATTTGTTTGGCAGCACAGATAACTAAAGGTCCACGATGGAGTGGTAGTCAGACAACATGCCTACCATCTCGGCGATCTAAATTAGGTTACTGTTGGCCGACGTGTTTCTCCTGGGTGCTTACGTTTCCTACGCCTCTGCATTCCGTCGCTACTCCATACTCATGGTTATGCTAGTTTATTTCTGCTGTTATTCGGTTATTTATTTTTTAAAGTTTAAACGAGAGCAGACATAAAAAATCTACTTGGTAATTTTATTTAAAATGTGGTTTGCCGTGGTAGCTAAATTTTTCAAAGCCAGAAATTGTACGGTGAGTGAGTGAAGAGATTTTGGTCAGCGCTTAACATCGAGTCTTTAGCGGTGGTGAGGGGTGACATGAGGTGAGTATGGAGCAGCGCCGGAATGAATGGATGGGGGAAACGGGAGATCCCCGAGAAAACCCGCCGACCAGCGGCATCGTCCGGCACAGAAGTCCGAGGACTGACACCGTCGGGAATCGAGCCCGGATCGCCTTGGTGGGAGGCGAGAGGTCTGACCCCTCGGCCACCGAAGCCCCCGAAAATATACGGTTTCGACTAAAGAGTCAGTTAGCCATAATTTCGTTAGTTACAAATTAACTAAATCCATAGCATTTACTGCCTTTACAAAATCAGCCAACATTTACAAGACGATTTGAAATAAAATTGTCAAACAGATTTTTGCTATCTGCTATCGTTTAGGCGTAAAAATTTATTTTCGCTAAAATAATGTAGAAACAAGAGAGCATGGCCTTAACAGTCACGCGACATTTTAAAATCGTAGGGACACACTTTGAAGTGTCTCTTCTTTTCATAGGTAAACGCATTGGAAACATTTTTAATAGTTACACAGGGGAAAAAAAACTTTCCGTACCTCGTTGCAACACTCTCGAGCCAGGTCCACTACCTCTTAAGCTCTGACCAAAATATCTCACTCTCTCCTCTGGCTGAGCAAGGATAGGACAATATAGGTTAAATGATGATAGCTGGTGCATAGTCCTGTCGAACCTACATAATATGACACCACCGACTTTACTGTTCATCTTTATGAGACCAGAACCTATATACGATAATTAGGACGATTTTTTAAATACCCTGAAACTATGAACAAATAAGCGTGTTTAATATAAAGAAACACTAGAAAGTACACAGAAAAATAGGTCTATATTTTGTGCAGCTACAAAATATTTTGTGGGAATTCACCCTGCAACATTAATTTTGTAGTCATCACAAAAATATTTATCACCACTAACAATTTTTGGCCATCACTAAATAATTTTGTAGCTACTACAAAATAATTTTACAGGGAAGCCTTCCCACAAAATTTTCCTTTCAGTACATCATCTCGTAATTTTTCTTATGTTTTTACTTCCGCAGCAATATTCTACTCTTCTCACTGTATGGCTTTCGTTTGAAAGTGAGATAATTAAAAATGACTGAGCCTCACCGAATACAATTTTAAACATGTAATTACTTATCCTTGGTCTAGCCGCGGCTCTCGGGTAGGCAGCGCCCTTAAGAAGGAGTGTTAGACAATTTTATTTTATTTTCAGTTTTGAGCCATAACATTTAACAAAATTGTATTATCAAAATTTTCTTTTATACAAAGCGTACGATATATTCTTTGTAAACTGCTTGACGTAAATAATGATGAAATATTCCATTATTTATTATGTCAAGTACTTCACCAATAATATATTCTATGCTAAGTCGAAGAGAAAATTTTGATAATACAATTTGAATAAATGTTTGGCTCAAAAACTGAAACTACAGTAAAATTGTCTTAACATCCCCTCTTAAGCGCTTGCCAAAATATCTTCACTCACTCACTCGCAGATAAATATGTTTTGAAACATAGAAAAATAATGTGTTCCACCTTGAAGATGAAATGTGTGAGAGTGGAAAACATACGAGTACAGAGCGATTGTGAGTGACGGAATCCTATGCGTACATGATATCGAAATTTTTGTTTTGTTTCAATTTTTCTTTATTTCGTAGAAAAATGTGATGGATATTGAAATTTATTGAGGACGTTACGAATAAGGTTTTTTTCTTGGAACTTTCTTTCTAACCGAATCATACAATTAATTTTAAAACATCCCCATACTCTGAATTGGGAATGTATTGTATGTCATATTTTTTATTAATTTTAAATTATTAACATGATTTGCCTTAAAAAACTATTGACAGTATAGACAGCATATATATTCTAAAAACTACTGATAATCTACAAGGACCTGAAAGTATGTTGCAGAAACCGTGGACGATGAGATCTTATCGAAACTTAAGGGTCTCGCCGCAAACAAAATGCCTCTAACAAAACAAAAAAGAGAATGCGCGTGGTGGGTAGTATTTCGGATAGTTTTTGCTATTGTACACGCAAGGGTAGCAACATCAAAACAGTGCTTAACATAATGCCGTATATTATTAATTCTTGACATACTTAATGAGCTACGATTGTTGAATCAATCCCATGATTGCAGAAAAATTTTAAACACGCGTGTTCTTTTTCGGCTTCCTGTATTTCCCTCTAAGATATTTGCAAAAAAACTTACCTTGTTTGAGTTAGGGAAATGGAACCTACCGCATCGCAAGAGATTTTTTCCAGTCATAAGGGACGACAAAGAGCAGTGATGCACAATTTGTTCCCGAGCATTTGTAGGATAAAGGCTAGGCGCGCGTGGTCCCGCTGATATGCATGCGACGAAGCCTGGTTGGGGAGGACACCACACGTCCATCCTCTCGCCCATATTTCAATTTCTGTATCAATATCCATGACTGCCGGCCCTCTCTCCCGTATACCGACCGCTGGCCAGCGTTATGGCGATGTTTTATTAAGAAAAGTGTCTCAATTTTATGTAAAGAGCCCAGTGGCTCTCTAGCCCAGCCTTCCCACGTATAAACGCCAGGCGCCTGAATGCATGAAGCGCACAACACACGTTCTTCGTCCTTTCGTGTGCATAGTGCTACTACCTGCCGGTGAATATCGCTTATTTTTGGGTCGTTCATGTGTGATTTTTTTGTTTGCGATGACAACTGAAGCACTTGAAAAACAAAGACGATCGAAATTAGCAACATGTAATTTTTAATTAAAATATTTAAGCCCTAATTCTGATAATTTGTTAATTTGCTGCGAGGGCTGTGTGGAGAGTGTTGTGAGGGGGGTATGTTAATAACTGTTATAATCTATCAGCCTTTTTGTTTGCATTTTAGTTTTCCAGTATATCTGTCTCCTTCCATTACTTACACTCGGGTATTTAAAAAAAAAAAAAAATAGTTGCTGAAGACTAGTTAAAGAATCCGTTTGAATGTATTGTCTTGTTTTACTGTGTTGTTGCGAAATAGTTTCTTTTCAGTTTACAAATCACGATACGTGACTGAATGACCAACTGAAACGTGAAATGCTTCTTTTTACGTCTTCCGAAACACATTCTTGGATTGGTTCCAAGTGTAGCCTACTACACACAGTTCAAAGTTTAAAATAGTGTGGCATAAACAACCGTAAGGCAACCAGCATATTTGCAATCGTATAATTTAACGACTCGCACAAAATCACGTCGTAGTTTTTGTTCCCTCGCATGAATTTTATCTTTTCGGTGCCTTGATCTGGTTTACTTTACAAAAAAAAAATTCGCTTCCGGTGAGGCTGCCTTGAATGTTTGAGCAGTTCGTTCCGTTGAGTTAAGCTGTCGGAAAAGATATCAAAGGCAAGAAAAGTTATTAACCAGTGTGAACCAGTGTCGGCTTTAAGAAAACAAGAGAACAGACTGGGATTTTCCTTCCACATTACAAATTACTTTCTGCTAAACCATTCTTCAAAACATTTTGCTAGACAAGATCCTAATTACGTTTACTTATATTGTAGTACCCTTTACTGAATTCGCCACGATATGGATTTTAATTACGAGATATTATCAAATGTGTATTGTTTTATTGAATGTAGACCATACTAATTTTTGCCACTGTCAAATTTTTTTTTTAAACTTGGAGCTTGAAACATTTGTTGAAACATAATATTTTTTTTCGTAATTTATAGAATCGATAATATTTTTACTTCTGTTATATTGCCCGTAGGTCGCATCGCAACTCTACGAATTGTAATTACTTGCACGGAAAAATATTGTGGCCACCAAGAAATTATTTTGTTGTTACTACAAAATATTTTTGCAGGAAAGACTTACTACACAATTTTTTCTTTCAGTGTGATTTGAGAATCAAATAAGGAACATTTCCAGAGTTAAGCGTTCAAGCAGTACAGAGCACTGACGTTATTTCTTATATCTTGGGCTATGTATAAGGTCGACATATTGATTTTTCATTAAGTTGGACTCTGGCATGGTTAATGTGAAGTAGTTTCTCTAACGAGTAAAGTTCTTTGACCTCTATAGGCTGTATAAGCCGATGACATCGTTAGCGTTTGTCTTCTCTTATCTCATCAGACGAGGCCTACTGCGACTGTGACTTACGAACGGTTATCTTTTCATTAGCAAAAAAAATTTACTACGAGTTATATTGTAATTTGATCAATTTACTTCAGAGTCTGTGCGTGTCTAAGGTAACTCTAGTATCCTTACTGGCTAGCGAAGAAGTGACTTGGAACAATTTATTTCAATAAAAATTAGCTGCAAATATTGAGAAAATCGATTATTGAAGTAAAATGTCGCTAATGTCAGTAATTATATTTGTATTTATTGGTAATAATTAGGTAATCGAAAAATTCACGAGTTAAGGTTAGAATAAACTGTCCTATGTATTCTCAGTCCCCTACCTTGTCCACTAGCTGCTACTCAGTGGAACAGAGAATGAACGAATATACGTAGCTTGAGTATGCGCAGAACATAACATGCAAGTCATTGAACTAGTCGAGTTTTCCGTAACCTATCTAAATTCGATATAAAAGTAAATTAATATCCATTTAATAATTTGCCATTAGAAATACTGGAATAATGTGTAGGAAAGTAACTATTTTTAGGTAGTTTGTCGATTTTTTTCCTCCACCTAAGAGTAACAATTGACTAGTTATATTAAGCTGTGATAGAACCAGGATGGTATAATGCTACACCACGCTCATGTAGAGAGGAAGTTGGGGCTGAGAATGATCGATGATAGCCCCAGGCCTGATACATAGATTATGAGAATCCAGATTCATTTGAGTGGCGTTGTGCCCACTGTAATCCGTAGGCTATTTCTTCTCCTACAATTACACGCGTATAAGCGGACAGAGAGCTCGATGTAAGCATAGTAATTGTGCCGGGAAGACTCTATGTGCGTTTTCTTGGATTCTTGAACTGTACCGACGTAATAGCTTCAGCTAGTCCAGATAAAACATTGCGCTTGCCACTTATATAGTAAAACTATGACATCTATTTGGTTCGTGCTACAATGAGCATGAAAGCCGTGCTTTATCTTTGTCCTACTAGTTGTTATCTGTCCGCTATATGTACATGAATTAATACTTTTCCGTTGATATAAGTGCGTAAGACTGCGCAAGTAGGCTTCTTTAACTCCGTTTCTCTTCGTAAAATCCGTAGCATTAGATTAAAATTATTTTAGTGAAAAAAAAATTAACCTTACATCTTTAATAAAACGTTAGGTCATTAACTTATATGATAGTAATAGTGTGAGCACTTATAAAGCCCATATTGTGTAGAATATTAATTAAATAATTTTTTTATTGTAACTTTGCGCATTAACTTTTCGAGTTAAGTATAAAATTTGCACTTTACTTAAAACATGGGTTTCTTAGTTTATATTATAAAGGGATAGGATAATACCAATCATTTGAAAGGCAAAAAGTAACCTTGAATTCAAAAGTGATTACTTTATCCCGAACTGCATCCTCCGTGTAGTTTATTGCTTGTTGGAACATTCGTGTACATCTTCACGTTAAAAAAATATGTGTATGCAGTAACGATCAGATTCTTGTTTTTCTTCCATTAGGTGACTTCAGAAGTGTACAGTCTAATGCGCCAGCACGTCTTACTTGATGACTTGCCCGCGGAAAATGTTTCAGAAGCGGATGTGCGAATCGCGAGCGATGTCTCAGTCGTCGGTTGTGTGGTTGTTGCCCGGCCCACGGCCAGGTCCACTCTGTAGGTTCTCCGGTGTTATTGTATTGGACATCTTCTCTCTCCCCAGGGCCAGGAATATTGAATGGATCAACTCCCCCCTTCCTCCACCACCCTCCCTTAACCCCTGGGCATCTCTCTTCCCACCCTCGCCAATCCTCGGACCTCACTTGTTCTCCTTCGCCTGCTAAGGACAATGCTTCGTGTCCAGGAGAAAGAAAGACTTCTTACCTTGCGAGGCAGAACTGAGAAGAAAGACCGGTTTCTCCATTCTGAATCTCCTATTGTCGCAATAAACAATGCGTTATTCAAACATCTCTGGCTGGCAGGCAGGTCACCTACAACGTTGCCCGGCAGTTTCCCTCCTTTTAGAATGAAAATGCTCACCTCTGCGCTAGTAAATATTTGTACTGGCTTGTATTTGCACCACCTAAATTTAAATTCACATATACAACTTATATCATTACTGGAAAATACCAATATTGCGATGATAATTCGCCCGTTTCGACTAAAATACCTACAAAAATTAAAAAAAAAAAAACCTATAAATATATAACTTAAAGTCTGTGATCTCTTGGTTCTATCTCCTTTCAGTTATTGTTCGGATCTGTTTATAGGAATAGAACAGTCACTTAAAGATAAAATACAGAAGTTACAGAATGCTTGTCTGCGATATGTATAAAATTTAATGAGAAGGGAGCACATAACCAAATATTTACTATGTTCTGGTTGGCTGGATATGGACAATCTAAGCCTGCGACAGTTTGCCAGGCAGACTGCAAAACTCGAAAGGTCTAAACAACCAAAATATCTTTATAATAAATTACAACAATTCATACCTGATCACGGCAATTTTACACGTCACAAAAACAATTTGAGTATTCCGGTTCATGTCACGTCTATGTACAGAAAATTGTTTACCTATTTAGCAACCAAAATGTGAAATGACCAGCAGACCGACAGAATAAAGTACTATCCTAAGAAGCCAAACTCAGGTTCGCTGTAATAGCACAATTGATTTCATTTACCTTTGTAGCGTTATGTTGCTATATTTTTAAAATATACGTATGTTCGTGTAACTATTAATGTAAACTGTACTAGCTATTTGTTATCTCATTAATGTGTTAATATTTTTATTATGTTTAAGTACTGATGTAAAATGGATTGTAGTGATTCACGTAGGCCTACTTGTTGCAAACCGGCCATTGGCTGAACTGTACGTGGGTAGACAAATAATAAAATAAATGCGATTCAGGTTTTTGTGCGAATAAAAATAAGTTTAAATGTTTTGTTCTTATTTAAGAGATTTACGGAATCTTTTTAATGTATGTGTATTTTTTAAACGTTCTTATATAAAGTAAATCGAACAATAAAAAGAGCTAATGAAATAAACATCGATACAACAGTCTGATAAACGAGTTAGGTGAAACCTGGAAATAATAAGTAAGATGATTGCTGACGAGAGCTAGTTTCTGACTTCCCACCAACCCTTTCTCATGATGCGGTGCCCTCCATAGTTGAGGTCAGCAGGTTCCTTGCTTAAATCCTGGTTAAATGACGCCCGTGGATGCAGTTTCAGTATATCGGGGTACGTATTTTTTGTTTGTAAATGGACTTGACTCAGCATTTTATTTTTCTGACTCGATAAATTCTGCCTGACGACAAAATGTTTGGCTGTTTGAACTTAACGCATTTTTATTTTTTCCTTAGATGGTTAGTACGGTTGTCTGAACCAAGCCTTTTTTCTTCAACGTAGTTTACAGAGCAAGGCGGTACAGTGGCAGTAAAACTTCTCGCATTCAAGAAGACGTCGCAGATTTGTCCCTTCATGTCTCCCTTTTCCCTAACCGATCCGACCATCCTGATTACAGTTTTCAATAGCTATCGAAAACGCGTCATTCGAATGCTGAGATGATTCCTTAAGGGCGTTCAAGTGGGGAAAAATTCATAATTTTATATTTGTATAAAATAGTGTTAGTTTTGTAGACATTACTTCAGAGAACATTAACATCTAACGGAAAAAAATTAGCTCATCTAGTTTTCCCGTAATGTCACTTCAAAGTCAAAATTTGCATATTTTTACTTCATACAAAACTTGAAAACCAGTAATTATAATG
>PNEQ01106689.1:0-35202 GCA_003012365.1 Medauroidea extradentata
ACACCCTCCATTTAACGTTCAACGGTGCAACAAACCAAGATCAGACACAGTGAAAAAGAAGTTATTTATTGACTGCAGGATTTCTACTATAATATTAAGGGGGTTCGTGGAGTTCTATGAACCTTGGGTTGTAAGAAGTGACTGCCGACCTATTTAACTTTGAACACGGACTATTTTGTAGGGGAATTAAGAATAATCATTATTACTGTAAATGAGATGTTAAAAATACATATAATCAAATGTTGATTGCATTTGAAGGATTATAGTTATGTTATTTTTTTACTTCGTTTTTTTTAGAACAATAATGATGATTAGGTTCAGCGTGTTGTTACTAACTGTGTATAAGTGCGGTCGATATGTATAATAAGGGTACCACACTTGTCTCACTTTGTCGCAAAGTTGCATGGTGAGATAGGTTTTTATTTTCGTTATCTCCGGATTTGTAGTGATGCTAGTAATTTTCGTAATGCTTACATTTGTCAGATGAACGTACTATGTTTCGCTCGAAAGTACTATTTTTTATTTCCTCGATTGATGAGGTTAGGGCTGCCACTTTCTGTACCAGACGAGAACAGGCATCACCGTTCGTGTTGGGCAGTATGCTTTCAGTGTCTAAACTACCTGTATCATTGTCAGCTGCTTGAGCACTGCACGAAAATGCAAAAGTCGGTGCATTCATGCCTAATATTTTGTATGCAAGTGTTTCCAAAATATCAAGACCATCACGATTAGTGAAAATAATAGCCCGTACATTGACTGGCATCCTTTGCGGAAACATAGTTCCTAAGAACTCGTCCTAAATATTATCTCCACCTAGAATACACATTTCTCTTAAGTAATGTGAAGGTTATTTGAACCTTTGGTCTGTTTCCATGAAAACCCGCCAAGCTTTCTGCTGGTTTGATTATGAAAACTCAGTTAATAACCTTTGTTTCAATTCTGTACATGGTGTATGAGATAATAGCTAGGAAATTAAGTTTGAAATTAGTTCAGCTTTCCCACTCTCTAAGAATCCTGGGGGTCGCGGCGGCCGAATGGTCAGACCATTCGCCTCCCACCGAGGCGATCCGTGCTAGATTCCAGGTAGGGTCGGAGTAGTATTATTATGGCGGTTTTGGTGCAGGATTCGGAGTGAGGAGCCCGACCGAGTGAGGAGCCCCCCCGCCATGTTGAGACGTCACGGCCCCGGCCGCCATGTTGGATAACCTTGATCTTTAACCATGACCTTGACCTTGAGTGTCAAATTACAAAAAATTTCCAAAATTTCGAAAATTTAAAAAAAAAATAACATTTTCAAAAAAATTAAAATTTTCAAAAAATTTCAAAAAATTCCGAAAAAAATATTACCTCCATCTTGTTTCCGGACGCCATCTTGTTTCCGGCCGCCATCTTGGTGTTTCTTCCAAAATTTTTTCGATTTTGCATTCCGTTATAACCCCGCACGTATTTAATAAATAAACTTTTTAATGAAATTATTTTTAATAAAATTCTTTTGAATGAAAAAATTAATTAATAAAAAAACTTTTTATATAAAAATTATTTAATTAAATTAACTACCGACACGTCTTACCCGGACGAGCTCCATCGACACAATGACGCCCCCCACCACTTTTTACATGTATATATTAACTTATCCCCCTCCTCTAACCGGTCCTTTAATTTAATTGGCTGTTAGTCACGTGATGAATTCCCCCCCTACTTTCCCCCCTCACTGATGTTCGTGTTATAACCCGCTCAAACTACTACACCACCTCCACCCCCCTCTCCTAACTTTACCTCCACTTTCTTACACATCGACTAAACATTATTTCTTTTATAATTCTCGCTACACATCATGTCACCAGTGTCTTCACATAGCAGCTAGATGATCGTAAGTAGTAACAACCATCGATTGAGACTACGTATTGATCATCAATTTTAAAATTATCGGTTTTTTTAACATTGTAACTATAATTTCAAAAACTTTATTTGAATACCGTTAATGAATACTACTTAAACATGACTTATTTCTTAGCTATAGCCGATCAATTCCCAATAAAATCAATCAATTATTAAAAAAAACTTGTTGGTAAATACTTTTTTTTATAACTACACTGACATTGTTTCCTATGTAACTTCGTCGTCTACACTCACACTCCTATTAAATTAGCTATATTTATTTAAATTCCCGATAAAATCAATCATTCGTTGTGAAAACATCATATTTTTCAGGACAGTTACATATGCAAGACTCTTCTACTACTTTCAAACATGGCATACACCACCACATCGAAGAAACTGACGTACAATTTCATATTCATACTACCTATGCTAAACCCACTACCCTACCCCCTCGCACCTACCATCGAATACCCCCTCACAACTCTACCTTCACTCTCCAACAGTCCTGTCAGAACCTGTCCGAACTGATCATTACACTCTTCTGCAGTACATATACGCGCGTATGACATTGTCTCTGCTTAGCGAGCAGTTTCATATACACGTCATCTCGCAGCCATGCATATACCATCATCCAATCTCGTATCACTGGCCTTCTTCCATATCAGAACAGCTACCTCAGTTTCATGTATTACTATTTTTATTCTATCTTTACTTTTTACACGAAAAAATATTTAAATCGTAATATTTATTCTCGTCGAACACCATGTTAATTAAAAAACTCTTTCTCCCCCACTAATTTCATTTTATTTACATATAATATAAAATCAATAACTAGTAAAACAAACATCGCATACCTTGAAAATATATTTAGACTTCACCTTAAAACATTCAAAAACATGTCCATATATTGCCCGATAAGCAACAAAAAAAACCTTACTTTAGTGTTCTCATCAACTTCACGTCGTCACAATGCAAAACTAAGGCCTCGCAACAGAAGCTTCATCCATGCTTCGTTGACCCAGTCACATATATTACCAATTTTGACAAGGAAGTCCCATGCGCCGTCATAGTCATTGTCATGTAGGTAGTTATCACCGGTGAAGATATCGCCAACAGAGGTAAAGCTACCGCAGTGCTAGTCGAAGTTGTTCAACACGAGCTCACATCACGTCATAACTTATTCACTGATGTAGATAAAATTCTGCTTTCACTGCTACAATTCCCACTAGTTACAGGAAATATCGAACACATACTGTTCTATTTTTTTTTCCGAAGTGAGTTGTGGTCATAGGTAAGTTACAACGCATATAACCGGACACAAACATCTCTTATTCATTCAATTTAATAAATACCATACAGTGGTACGTGCTTCGTCCTGTTCGCTTTCCTACAATGTGTATCTTAATACGGTACCGGTTTAGTGTAATAACACTCCAACCATACATTTAAATCTTAACTCAGTGATTTTCCAACTCTTCTCAAGGTTATCAAACCGAATTTTCTTTCATACTATAATGTAATATACGTTAGTCTTTGCTGATTTCATTTCAGTATATATCTTCAGACTACCTCAGAAAGCTAAACACATCAGTACAATTACATTTTTATTATAAATATCTTTACATCCGTAGATGCTTTAGCTTCACAACTTTGAACATATTCGTCGTAACCATCTCGTCATATTTCCAGTTGACTGATAGACTTGTAACACTCATAGAATAAAATAAACCAAACTGTCCTTATTCATACATGTTTTTTCGTCTCATACCACATACCCTACCATGTCAACATGTACTGTAAATCATGTCACAGAATCAACACGGTTATCTTGAAGTCATTGATAAATATTCCGGGCTGTTCACATATGAAACAGAAGTTAATGATGGCTTCACCATTAACACATCATTCGTAGTAGGTTCAATTTTCTCCTAGGTTCATTCCATCATCGAATCTTGTTGCTTTCCAGGGAGAATATCATGATATGTGCTTGTATACTATACGTGCATACAGTCTACAGCTCTAACATCAATATGCTGTACGACACTGGTTTGTATTACATTTACCTATTCCTAGTTTCCATACAGCGTATCCACACGCAAATGTCTTGTAGCCCTGGTGTCTAGAAGGTGTCGACGTCGATTCTCACAAAGTTAAACACGTAACGGTTACAATTTCCTTAAATGATGACGTATAGCTACAGAGAAGAGACCTTATCAACTACTAACCCATATACCGTTTCTAGTTGTTGCTTTGTCCAATCCAGATATCCTAGTTTTCTCACTGGTACATACTATGAATAATGCTTTAATGTCATCCAGCTTCACGCACACATACTAATATTTTTCCATTAATACATGCTTGCGGTAAGACAACACTCGAATATTTTCAATCTTCACTGGAGGTAATGTTACCTCTTCACTATTGAAATATCACCTCTCCCAGACTACTGATATTCGTATGCTTACTGCAGTTATTAATAGAAGTTTTTTCCTTTTATCTTATATCCAGTCTTGCATACATATTTGTTACCGAATTTCATGGTTTATTTTCAAAGTGCATTCACATATACATTTCACATTTCTTTGCTAGCACAAAAAATATCGTTCTATAGATAAAGGAAAGCAACCCTTTGTAGTTCGAGTCTTGACTCTGTATTTTGTCGAGTAATGCAAACCAAGATACCAACATTTTTTTCTCACCTTAAATTACGTCTACGTTTTACTTTCTGATAATACATCTCGCCTCTTACCGAAGTGACATATCTGTAGAAGGTTACGGTACAGCCAGCAGCATGTAACACTCTTCGTAGGGTAAGGTTCCAATATTTGGAGTGAGGGGGGAAAGTAGGGGGGGAATTTATCGCGTGACTAACAGCCAATTAAATTAAAAGACGAGATAGGGGAGGGGGGGATAAGTTAATATATACATGTAAAAAGTGGCGGGGGGCGTCATTGTGTCGATGGAGCTCTTCCGGGTAAGACGTGTCGGTAGTTAATTTAATTAAATAATTTTATATAAAAAGGTTTTATTAATTTGTTTTTTATTAAAAAGAATTTTATTAAAAATAATTTTATTAAAAAGTTTATTTATTAAATATGTGCGGGGTTATAAAGGAATGCAAAATCGAAAAATTTTTGGAAGAAACACCAAGATGGCTGCCGGAAACAAGATGGTGTCCGGAAACAAGATGGAGGTAATATTTTTTTCGGAATTTTTTCGGAATTTTTAAATTTTTTTTGAAAATTTTTAATTTTTTTTTAAATTTTAGAAATTTTGGAAAATTTTTGTAATTTGACACTTAAGGTGAAGGTCACGGTTAAAGGTCAAGGTCATCCAACATGGCGACCGGGGTCGTGACGTCACAACATGCCGGGGGGCTCCTCACTCGGTCGGGCTCCTCACTCCGAATCCTGCACCATAACCGCCATAATCATACTACTGGTCGGTTCCCGGATTTTCGCATGTGGGAATCGTGCCGAATAATGCCGTTGGCCGGCGGGTTTTGTCGGGGATATCCCGTTTCCCCGCCCCACCATTCCAGCGCTGAAGACCTCGATGTTAAGCGCTGACCAAAATCTCTCTTTCACTCTAAATCCCTAACGCATTGTGGTATTTAGTAGTCTCATTGGTTGGTTTTGCAATTGTAAACTGAGTCTCTACATGAAGGAACCAAGTTTTAACGTTTTTTTCCCAAAAAACATGGGCATCTAGACAGCCACTCGTGACACTTACCTAGCAGCGTAGTTTCATTCATCTTAACCTAACACGTTTGTTTAATTATAGTATTCCTTACATATTACGTAAAATTATTACCATGATTTGACCTTTATATTCATGTGGATTACCAAATCAACCTGCACCTAGTAGCAAATCAGATGTTATTTAATCTTCACCAGTGTTGAGCAGTTACAGTACCATACATCTGCTTATCATAATTTTATAATATTTCCCTCAAACTCTTGATATTACCCCCGGTGGTCGGCTCGTGACTGCGGGCACTATCTATAAACGACTTTCGAATGACAACCAACTGCTATCCCAATAGACAAAGTATTGGTGAGCAGTTGGTTGTCATTCGAAAGCCGTTTATAGAGTCACTAATTTGTAGAAGTCCACAACAATCAGTAAATTACTATATGATTTATTAAAATGTTTAATAAATTTCTTAGCATTAATATTTTTTTTTAATTTTCTTGCCATGAAAAATATTTGCACTTATCAAATCCATAGACAATTTTCAAACCAAAACGAGGTTAAAATCCTGTGAAGTTTAAGGCCGTGATCTTTCATAATTTTATTTTAAACAATTGCAAATAACTCAAATATTTTCAACCAAAAGTTTTGAAAAAATTTGAGATTGTGTACAGTCATAAGATATACAAATTTACCTGAGCGTTTTTAAAATAAAGTACCGCTTGATAGCAAAACATTATTTGGCTTCGTTTTGGCTTATTTTGACAACAAAATACGTGATATTTCAAGGGCGAAAATAAAAAAAAAATCCGTTTGGTGTATTGGAACAGAAAAATTCAAATACAAGCGCTGATATACAAGTGATAAAACTCTTAGAGTGAATTTTTGATATATGTATTCATTTGCGTTAAAAAAATATTTTCGATACCACTGCAAAACTAAAGAGCGTGTCCTTAATGACCATTATACTTGTTTAAGTTACCACACTTCAAATAGAAAATTTACTCTTCTGCCAGATGCCACTATTATGTGCGTACAAAATATAACAGCAATTCCCCGTCGCCTTGCTTTACACGGGATTCGAATCGAATACTTCCCACAAGTGTTCCAAACAACTAAGCCAATATATGTCGTCAGAGTTATTCAGAAATTTAACGTGTGTATACTTTCCTGTGACCAGGTACCAATATGACGGCGAAAAATAACAATTTTTAAATCATTAATTCTTTGTCATACATGTTTTTAGTGATTTCTGGAACATTTTACATATTTACAGCCCTAAATTGTCAAATTAAAAAAAAACAATCATATAATAGATTTTTTTTAAGTATTTACGCAAGATTAATTCTTATTTAAAAGTCAACTCGATATCACAAGATGTTTAAGATATACAAAGGATTAATTAAAACCACGTTTTATTTATTTTTTTTTTTTTTGCTCTTTGAGGTTGAATTTCAAGACATCCTGAAATTACGTGTTAGGAAATATGCGTGAGCTAAATTCTGAAGTAAAATGCGCCTCAATATATGATCGGGTTTAAGTGTTATATAGGACAGATTAAAAACAAATGTTACGGCATCCCACACGTTTAATTTCAAATTTCACAAATTCTAAAAAAAAAAAAAAAAAAAAAATATGCATTTTCGTAAGCTTAATTCTTCAGTAAAAATCCCCGCGATATATCAACGTGTTTAAGCGCAGTCGAGGATCCATTGAAAACACATTTCACCCATTTTCCATCCTCTCAGTTTTCGATTTTCGAAAAATCCTTTTTTTAGTGGGCGTCCATTGAGTAACGAAAGCCACCCTCAATATTTCGTGTCTCTAGGTCCAGCGATTTGGGCTGTGCGTCGATGAGAGAGTGGGGCACTTCATTTGCGCATTTCGCATTTAAAAACAGATAATCTCATAATCCCTTTCGTTTGATTTTTCTTTCTTTACAAATGGTTGATACCTCAGAGTTTACGTGAAAGTTTCCTGGTGTTTCTATTTGCCAGTGATAAAATATTTCCACTTTCCGTATAATTTTGGCCCTTCTGTAATCTAAGTGAAAAAAAGTGAATGCTTTTAAGTAACTCAGTTTACTTGGTAGATAATCCCAGGTGGCCGCAATGCAGTAAACATAGGCGGCCGTTAGGCAGCTTACTTATAAAGTAAATTTTAGTTATTGAAATTAAGTTCTTTTTAGGTGGGATTAACGGAGCATTTACTTTATCATTCGGTTTTAATATGTTTAGTATATTTGGCTACAATATGGTGTAGAATATAGGTTTACTGAAAGTTCATAAATTACATTAATAACTTCATTACACTGACTTGTGTAAGTGCCGAGAAGATTCTTTCAGAAGTAAAATTAAGACAATCCCACAAGTAAAATACATGAAAATTTATATAAAACGTTATATTTAAACATTTTACTAAGACGTATTCTATGCCATTTGTACAAAAATTAAAAAATAAGTATGTAACTAATTTACTTTCCTGAGACGGTGGTAATGTTCCACTTTTGGTAGAACTCAGTTGTCGAACTTAAATTTATTAAGAAACCATTGGCGGTCGTTATAAAAGAAGATGGTTGTACTACTACTGTTATGAGCTGGGTATTTTATGTCCAGGTTAAAATCCTGAGCACTCCTAACATGATTCTATGTTTACTTGAATTAACATACATGAATTAACACTCGATCGTGGTTCGCAAGAGAGGACTAACTCAGTGCAGTGTTGCCACATTGCGCACAAAAAATGTCGAACAACATTTAGCCACTAACATTTTCATCTTCAGTTTAACCCAGGATTCGCGTTTTTGTGTTTGTCGGACATTTGTTTCTGGGTAGGCTTTACACACACACACACACCAAAACACACACACACATATATATTATATATACAGGTTGTTCAATAATAACACCGACAAACTCTGGCGGTTCATTACCAGTGAAAAATAAAGTAGAAAATATATGACATGTTGTACGTAATCGTAATATAAAGGTCGCAATTCGCATTTGAAAAACAAATTTAAAAAATTTGATTTCCCCACAAACCGAACACTAATCGACGTAAACTGACGAAACTCAAGATATTATTTCATGACAATACGGCTGACAAACCTACAGTAAATGCCATCTGATACATTCAACCCTTACGAAAATAAAAGTGATGGCCACCTTTACATTGCTGACAACTTTTTAACGTAAAGATAATCCAACATTTCAAAGTGAATTATTGGGTAGTGTGAGTTTAGCAATAAAAAAGGTAGCGACTGTCTAGCACTCATAGTTTTCGTTCTGCTTGTTGGTAAATCAACGTTTTAAAATTTGGTCTTAAAATGCGAATTACTCCCTCAATATTACGGTTACGTACAAAATGTTTCGTATATTTTCCGCTTTATTTTTCATAAGGAACCACCTGCTGTATTTTATCGGTGTTTTTTTGTGAACATCCTGTATATATATATATATATATATATATATATATATATATATATATATATATATATATATATATATACATACATATATATATATATATATATATATATATATATATATACATACATACATATACACATATATATACACATACACAGCCACGTTTAAAGTTCTACTGCAATGCTTGTACTGAAACTCAACATAAATGTAATTTAGCCTAAAATATCAAATTTAAAGAGTTTCTTATCAGAATTATAAAACACGAATGTTAAATAATATGAATATGGAAATCGATGCCGAGCCTTAAGGTTGAATTTTTTGAATAGGGGTATTATAAACGAAATAAGATTGTTAAAAATACTTTATTAACCCTAGTATTATATTTAATTAACTTAGGATCTTCTGTTATTATTTACTTTCCCGATAAAATAAACTACATTAAACACGAAATTAAATGAACTACACCACTTTCGAAGATATTATCAATGAAGAAGTTAACTCGCCAGTCTTAGGTGAGCTATTTCTAAAATACAAAATAAATATTTACATGTCATTGTTTTCTAGGGAGGAAGACATGCACATGTCAAAATATAAACTGTGGGTAACATGAACCCACCTCATCCGCGCACTTGTTCACGAAATCATTTTACGAAAACTTTTCAACTTAGTTATGCAACGTGCCGTTGTTTATTTTGGCTTTAGTGAGCTGTATGTCAAATGAATCTTAAAAATAAATACCTACGACAAGAATTCTGCAACGATGAATTTGTATGTAAACACTATAATACGTATTCATAAAAAATTACTAGAATAAATTGCTAGTAAACTACACAATTTTAATAACATTCTTACTGCAAGGAGAGAGTAACTGAAAAATCATGCCCATGTTACAATAAATAATGTTATTATTTATTTTCAAACGATATTACGAAAACTAACCAGCTGGACTTTCTCTGTCACATGTCCAGAGTCGAAAGATTGCAACCAATCAGTTACGCTAAAAGTTTTTCCTCAGATCACTTTGAAAACGTATCGAGTTTAAATTTTACTCTACCTGGGCCAAGGAGTGACTTTTCGTAGATTCATACCGAATTTGGATATTAAATAATATACAAAATAACATCGAAATCCCATAAAACCTCCAAGTTTCCGACTTTGCCGCATGCAGCGCCAATAATTCACGTTCGAAACTATTATCCCTACATTCCTAGTTCTATATCTCATAATTGGTAGTTTTTAACACGGCTACAGTTAGTGCCTGTCTCGTGTGAGAATTCTAGTTTCTCAGCGGGTATTACGTAAACAATGTGTTCCATGAGGAAAACGGAAAAAAATATGTATGGCCATTTTTATTGTAGAATCACTGTGTTTGTGCAGACTCTACGTGTAGCAGAGGGGCAGAGGGAAACATTAGTGTTTACAGGGAAAAATATGTTTATAGTATTGCCATTACAACTGCCAAAAGTTTGACTTCTACGTGACACTGACAATATTATAAGGGAGACCCAAACTGCTGGGAGCACCTGCGTGTTTGTGTGCTGTGGTGGGCAGGCATAGAGAAGTTAGTGTAGAGTAGTGTAGCACAGAGTAGATTAGTGCAGAATAATGCAGAGTACAGTAGTGTACTATAATGTAGTGTATCATATTAGTATTGAGTTGAGTAGTGATGAGTTGAGAAATGTTTGAGTTTAGTAGTGTTGAGTATAGTGGTGTTTAGAAAAGTGCTGATTAGAATAGTAGCTAGTAGATTTGTGTTAATCAGAGTAGAGAAGCGTAAACCAATAAAATAGAGACCAATACTGGAAAACTCTATGTTAATAACAAAGTTAAATATGCGAAAAATAACCTAGTGACATGAAGAATAACTATTGAATAAATTAATGTTACTAGTATTATTTTGACACAAATGTTCTCTTTTCATGTGTTTTGCGTACTGCTGTTTCTATTTTAGTCCTTTATGTTCGACTATAGCAACAAAAATGGTTATCCGTTTGGAAAAAAAATTATCTGCACATTGTTATGTTGGTAGATTAATCTGTGCTGTTATCTGTTGTTTGGAGGTGGAAATCCAGTCAGTAATCTCATAGAATTTCACAAGCTGTCAGGTATTGTTTCATAGTGTATTTGGTGTAAAGTACAGTATCATAGTGTAGAGTAGTGTAAAGTACTGAATAGTAGTGTATTGTATAATGATGTAGTAGCACAGCGTGATTCAGTATAATGTAGGGTGTTGTACTGACCTCCCTTGGGGAAGAACTGAGAGTAGATGCCCTTGAAGGTGTCTTCACGCACCACGCCGGTGGGGCACTCTGCCTTGAAGCCTCGGTAGATTCTCTTCAGCTCCTCCTCTGTGAAGCGCGTCGCCCGGCACAGCGACTCCAGACTCTCTGGCCGGTATCGTGGTGGCGTCTCCAAGTCCTCCAACTCCGGGTCTGAAACAAGTTCCCCCGACATGTCTCAGCCACTAGAAGACAAACCTTCCTCCCTCACTCTTACTACTCCATTGCACTCACATATCTTCTTGTCTTTTGTACCGCGTGTTAAGGGCATGGTCCCGAGTTTCTTCGCATTTAATGTCAATTATTTTTTAAAACATAAATGGGAGCGGATATCGTAAAATCGCTTCGTAACTTTGTTAGGACTGATTTAAACAGCATACTCTAATTTTGTCAAATCAGAAGACTGCAAAATAGTTGATAATTAGTTAATTAACGAAATTTCCTTTTAATTGATAAATTAGCTATACTCATCATACAGTTTGTCTCGAAAAATTACATTGCATAGTCAAACCAATTTGCAACAAAGTTACGAAGCAATTTTACGATATCGACTCTCGTATGGATTTTAAAATATAATTCTTTCGAAAGTCGAGAAACTCGGGCCCAAGCCCTTAAGAGGGCGTGGCACATAATTCAACGCTAAAACCATTAACATAATTGAAGCCAATTTGCGAAAATTAAACAATAGCAATACTAGACAATAGTTTTAGCCAACGTTTGAAACAAAATTGTTTCCAGTGTTAAGGACTTCTGAGGCACAATCTCTGACGCCGGAACCTCGTGCATTTAACTGCGGCGCAAGAGATCACGCGTAACGAATTAGTAATTCTCGATAAATACTTGCTCATGAAGTTGGAAAATACCATTATCTAGGATTGCCATTGAGTATTTTATTCATATTGGCTTAGATGAAAGTATATAAATCAGTTGATGTTTTCAGCGTTTATTTATCTACTACTCACTCTTAAGGGGCATGGAAAGGTACGATGTGAGCGGGTGACTGGAACACTCAATCGTTAATAAAATTTGAACTACTCATCAAAATCCGATGCGATTGTATTGCCGAGTAGATATTTTATCAGCTGGCGTTTATTTATATAGCACTATACGGTAGTATGCTTTACTTTCAAGTAAAAAAAATTAATAACGGTTTTTAGAAAAATAAGGGCTCGAAACCGCAAAATCTACAAAATGCAAAACTGTTATATTTTTTATAAAATTTAACGTGATAAAGACTAGACCTCTATAGAAATCGAATTTCAAAAATTCTCGCGTTTGATTCGAAAATAATTGTACTATCCGAAAATCTCTGCGCAAGAGGTTTACAGATGTTCCATCAAAATCGGTACACATAAAGTATCTAGTAGGGTGAATTAACTTATATATATTTACAAAATGATTGCCATTTTTAAAATTATGATCACAACATGGCAAACCTCAGGAGATTTTTTTTTTCTGAATTTTATTAAATTTGGTGCACATATACAACATACTAAGCTGACTTGACTTTTATACATTTCGTTCATCCCAAGTTTTTATTTTCAAAATGGCAGCCATAATTATATTTTGAGGATAATATAAAGTATCCGAGAAAATATTGTCCCGAATGGTTTGATCATTCGCCTCCCACCAAGGCGATCCGGGTTCGATTTCTGGCGGGCATGGACCCCAAAATTTCGCATGTGGGAATCATGCCGGACGATGCCGCTGGTCGGCGGGTTTTCTCGGGGATCTCCCGCTTCCCCCGCCCTTTCATTCCGGCGCTGCTCCATACTCACCTCATGTCACACCTCATCAGTTCTGAAGACCTAAATGTTAAGCTCTGACCAAAATCTCTCTCTCACTTAACTTTTGTGTTTTTCGTTCATCCTGTTTTCATATTTTCAAAATATTCGCAATTTTCATACTTTTAGCATAATTTTACATAACTTAGAACATATTTTTCCGAATTTCGTTGAACTTGGTACACATTCACTGCAGAAGATGTTTTCCTTATTTCAACAAACTAGGCACACGTATACTACTTGATAAGCTGAATATACTTACGTGTATTTTATTCAGTCTGTGTATATGTTTTTTATATTATGACTCATTTTTTATATTTTTAGCATAGAATGACACTTATGGAGAAATATTTTTACGAATTTCTTCAGAATTGTATGACGCCTTTTATTTTTTTTGTTTTGTAGTGTTTGTTAATTTAAAATAGAGGATGTTTGAAGATATTTTGACTACACGAAGAATTTCTCCGTAATCTATTAAAATCTAGTACTTAGCAAGGTTAATTTACTTTTACAATTTCGGTCATGTCCTGTCCGTATTTTTTAAATGTCCGCCATTAGAACATATTATGCTTACATGACAAACCTAAGGAATGATCTTTCAGAAATTAATTTACCTTAGGTCTCATTTGGTACTTCGTAAGTTTACTTGATGTATAGGCATATGTGTTTAGTGTATGCCGTGTTCATATTCTAAATAGTGAGAGTTTGAAAATTTTTTGATTAAACAAAATATCTGAATAACAATTTTTCTAAATTTTAGTGAAACTCACTTAGTTCTTGGTAAAGTCACGCGACTTTAATGTATATAGTTCAAGCTGTGTTAATAGTTACACACTGGAGATATTTGAATTTTTTTATCAAATGAGATGTCTAAATGGTCCATCAATTAGAATTTCATCTTACTCGTTACGCACGTAGTACCTGATACAGAGAATTTAACTTTATGTATTTTGTTCATGCTGTATTCAGTTTTTAAAAACTGTTGTCCTTCGAATTTTTTCGACCACATGAAATGTATGAGGATATAGTTTACACTATTTCTTCAGACTTGGCAAACATTTATTGCTAAAGGCCTATACGGTAGGCCTAGTCGAAAAAAAAAAATTAAATTTATTTCGAATCGAAAATGGGTTATATTGTTACATATTTGCTACAAATGTGTATATTACGTAAATAACGTCATTAATCTGAAAATTAGTTTTGTCATTAAAATATTTACTGAATTTTAAAGAAAACAAGCAACGCTATCTCTTGCCGCAACTTGCTTTCCACTTACGGATATTTCTATTAATATTTACAATGTTTTCGGAATAAATTTAACACTTATCAGTTTAATTTATTATAAAATAATATTTCTGCACAAAAAAAAAACATATAAGTTTATGTTGGATCTGTGCAAACAACCATCTTGATTTTGACTTCAGGTTATCAGTTTGTCGAAAACGTATAATATAGATAGCTTAGCTCATCACATAACCCTATTTTAAAACCTCGGTAATTTATTTATATCGAGCTTTAAAGTACCAGCTTTTTTAAATTTCAATTAACATTCTAAATTCATACTTACCAGAGATGCTTCATTGCATTTTTTTCGTTTTCATATTTTCAAACTGGCATATATTAAAAAAATTTATCCGACCACTCAAAATATCTTAAGAAAACTTTTACAAAATTCCATCAAAAATAGCACGCATATAGTGCTTATTAAGTTGACTTACGTTTTTTAAGATACCATGTTCGTATTTTGAAAACGCTGGCTGTTGAACATATTTTGATCATGCGATATACATATATATATATTAAAAACATTTTTTTAATTACTTGGTGCTCGTTACACATATAGTATTTAGCAAGGCGACTTGGCTTTTAGGCTTTTGTTCATGTCCTGTTCGTATTTTTTAAATATAGGCCATTTGAAGATATTACAATAACACGAGATAGCTGAAGAACTAATTTTTCAGAATTTTATTTAGCACAGTACTCATTAGTAATTAGTAAGTTAACTTGACGTTTGTGAGTTTAGTTTATGCCGTGTTCATATTATCGAAATGGCGATAGTTTAAACACTTTTATATCATTTGAAAAACCTTAAGAAGTTCATCAAACTCGTTTCACTTTTTGTTCGAAGTAAAGTAACACGACTTGTATATATTTACTTCTTGCTATGTTAACAGTTACACAGTGGCTGCATTCGAAAAAAAAATATACGTAATATCTAAATGAATCATCAACCTGAATTTTAACTAACTCCGTACGCACATAGTGCCTAATACAGCTACATTAGTATTATGTATTTTGTTCTCACTGCATTCAGTTATTAAAAACTGTTGTCCTTCGAATTTTTTTATCACATTACATATCTGAGGAGTTTTTTTCCAAAGTTTTTTTTTTACTATGTACACATTTAGTACTAAGTAAGGTAACGTGAATTTAAATTCGTTAGTTCATGTTGAATAAAGAAATATATACTTCCAATTTTCGAAAATTTAATGACAAGAATGTGCGTCAAGAAATTTGGAACCCATAGAATATCAATTTAATATTTATTTACTATTTTCAATTCTATACAAAACTTTCGTCTCATTATAGGCAACTAATGATTGGTCAAAACGGTAACATAAGTACTTCGTCTTATTAAGTAAACTTTTATATTTATTCTCTTTCTCACGTATTATGCCACATAAAACACATGTTCTGAAGCGATCGTTCTTAAAGTAAGTGTGATCTTCTAAAGTTCTCATAAATGCAGTTGCAACTACCAGTTTTCTTGTCAGAGAACCTAACCTCAGGTAGTTGACCACAGTGATTACTTTAAAGGAAGCATACGTAGTTTATAATATTTTCGGGTTTCCATTCAATAACGCCCTTAAGTGTTTCTACTGGCGACAGCAGAAATTAATATATTATGTGAGAATAAGAATTTCCCTTGGAAAGTTTACATCTGAACCACTTCCCAAATGTTCCCCTTTATGAATAGCATTTTGTAGTTACTGTAAATGACAGTGATATATTAGTATTCTTTACTGTTTCTCAGCGCCAGCAGAGCAACGTATGTTTGCTTGACCTGGGATATTTGCGAACTAGAGTCTTGCTTGTGTGGAAGGACGTAAACGAACAGAACGAGGAAACAGAAGTCTTTAGCTGTGTTCAGTTAACCGTGAAGCAGATATACTGCTGTGCAATCGGTAGAATGAAGCACCCATGCAACTCTCTTAGCATCTAAGAATAGGACAGAGTTTCGCAGTTGCCATGGTAAATAAGAATCACGTGAGCTGCAAACAAGGTACATTAGGCATACATAAGAATACAAAAATATGTGGTACTTAACCTGTGCATATATAACATACATACAATTATTAATTTGTGACTTTTGTTAATAATTTACGTGCTCCGAATGTTACTTTATTAATTACTATTACAAATTTATTTATATAATAACGTAATATTTTTTTAGTAAACGACTATCATAACTATAGATCATTAATTTAATGGAAACGTAGTAAAGTTTAGGGTATGTATTCTCGGTTGGTAACAGTACAGTAAAATATTAGACACACAATATTGAAACACGAGTAGAATAACAGCGTGGAAAAAGGCGCAAAAACGAGAAGAGGGCGATAGTGACAAATTTCTAACAGCATCAAATTTGTGTATAATATGTAATTAAAACTTTCATAGCTACTTGCATAAAAATAATTGATTTGTTGATTTTTACATATATAACCTATAAAACAATTTTGTTAGATTTTTTCATACTTTTATACACTTTGTTTAATTTATCACGGAAGACAGTTTTATTAAAACCTTGGTCACAAAGTGTCCACTGCACCAATCATGCAACACCACGAACTTGGTGTGTGTGTGTACGTGAGTATATGTATTTTTGTGTTTCTAAAGCTATACCCAAATAGCGCAATTTGAAAATAAAGAAGATTTAAATCATAACCAAATTAATCACTAAATTTTAACTAAACATTATTTTACCTAGCATTAAAAAAAAACTGCAGGTAGTACTAGATAATTACACTCAATACTTTTGTAAAATAGCCAAATTCCAATTTCATCTAAATCTGTTACCAAAATTCAAGAATGATTCCGTAGAAGTGTTAAAATGAAATGTTAAAAAATTTACAATTTTACTTATAAAATTATAGACTGGGAGTTAAATTTGGTTCCATTTGTAAATGAAAAGTCACATATTTCTGAAATAACAAATCTAGGAGTTGTAATGTACGAATATAGTCTCTCTGCAACAGCGAATGAAAATTTTATTGGTTACCTAGAACATATATTTCTTTCTAAATGTATTATGCCATAGAAATGGACTCGTAGGAACTATATTTGTATTATTTTAGTTAATATTATGATCTACCAAAGTATTTGAGAACACAAGATAATATTACTGTTTTCAATGGATTCAGAGGCAGTGAACAACATATTATTGAGATAACGAAGGTCAAGATGGAAACAAAAGCCTATGCAGTTTATTCCTTCTGTTCAAGAGGAGAGACAATGTTCCATTTTCTTTAGACTACCCTCTTATCGACCCCTTATAAACAAATTAAATTAATAAAAAACTTAATAAATAAAAGAAACACTGTTTTGACCCAATATAAGATTTAAGAAATGATATAGCAAGCTTCATTTCTAGTACACGTAAAGTGGTTGATCATTTGTCTGCCAGCATGTTTGGCCTCAGTCAGCAATGTCTATTGGCATAATGTAAGTACTCCTGAAGGAACACTACAGCAGGATATTTGCAAGGTACACATTGCCAGAGTGAGCTCTTGCAAGTCGCTACTATTAAGAGAGTGTTTTGTCATAATTAAGCTTGCCACGAAGGCGCTCAGTTGTCTAGCGAATAAAGTAATTTACCGAAGATAAACATGGAAGAAATCAAAATGAACTGTAGCATGTCCCATGAGCTTCTCTTATGAAAACTGTTGTAATATTGAGATCACCAACATGAAGCCTTCTTCTACGCCTAAGGGACCGAAGCAAACGATTGTTTGGAGAAACAGTACCACATGCATAAAGTGTTTCGTCGCAGCTACATACAAGTCACTAGCCCGCATGTTGGCTTCCTGTGGTTTCAATGGCCGTGACTACACAGCAAAGTTCACTACATTCAGTCATTACAAACACACTATTCTGATAAATCAATTTTTGATAATGTCAGGCTTAGTAACAATATTTAAAGTGCACGTGTTCTTATGTTAGTATCGTTCGATTATCACAAATAAAATGTTTTCTTTTGTATTTTTAAGTTTACTGTTTTAAAACCAAAAAAATATTTTCTTCAAGTACATTGAAACACAGTTAAAATTACAGAAACGCTTAGCGGTAAATATTAATAATTCACTTATCGCCTGAGGATAGGAAATACAAAGTACCAACATATGAGAAAGTAAAAAATGTTGCACAACCTATATGCACATAATTCATTTGGAACAGTCTATACTGTGTACAAAATAAAGAATACATAAATAGATACAGCATGCTAACATGTAATGCAAAAATAGTTCTGACTGGTGGCAGGTACCTAGCGCGAACTTGACGCCAGTCCATGCCTGCTTGAAGTAGTTGACGAGACGGCGGTACAGCGATCTCGGCGACGCATGCCTGCGCCGCTTGCCGCCGCCGGGGGCGGGCTCGTGCTGGGCGGCGGCAGACGTCGGTGTCACGACGCCATCCCTCCCTGCTCCTCGCTCAGTGGTCCACACATCCGGGCCAGCACCCGGCGCAGCCCGCCTCCCCCGCTCCCGCAGCGCGCACACCTTCCCCTCCGTCGGCTGCTCTTTCCCCTCTTTCGGCCACTCACCTTCCCCTCTGTTGGCTGCTCACCTTTCCTTCCGTCGACCGCTCCCCACCTTCCCCTCTTCCGAACACTCCTCACCTTCTTCTTCTACTGCCACCTTATTTCCTCCAACTACTCACTTTTCCCTCCCTAAGTATCTCACGCCCCTCCGTCGACCACTCACCCTCCCTTTTGCCGTCTACTCACCTTCCCCTCTGGTGGCTGTTCACCTTCCCCTTTGTCGGCAGCTCCCTTCCCTATTTCGGCCGCTGCCTTCCCACCCACTCGGGGCCCTCACATGTTTGCCAGCTGGCAGTTACGCTCCAGCCCGCCACGCTCCCATACCCATAAGCGTCAACAGCGTGGTGGGATACGTGCGAGTTGATTGGCCGCCACACGTGTTAGTGCGTCAGTTGTCTTGCGATCGTCGCAGCATATCACCTTGTCGCTGCCACCTGAAAGCAAGAAACACATCAAGCTACTCAACCGGGTATTCCATGGCCACATTAAAGGCATCACTAGGAGGTGTAAAGGCGAATCGTGACAAATCGAAAGGATAAAAAGAATTCAGGCTTCGTTGTTAAAGGCGAAGCTGATGTAAACTGGGATAGAACAAGTCGCTAAGTGCAATTAAATTAATGATATATGATAATAATGACAACCTATACTGTGACAGGCAATCTACATAATCAGTTGACATATCGGCGAGGAACGTATAATGTAGAGTGTAATCAGAACACTCTTACATCCATTAAAATGTGGCTGCTGCTTGATGGAATGCACAAGATGCTGTCAGTGGAAGTCACTACACTGATGTGCGCGTCCCTAAAGTTCCAATGAAAGGATACTTTTTAAGTAAAGTATATCTTTGAAATTACTTCGATACAGTTATGGTTGTAATGTCTTCGCTCCTTTGCTATTTTGGCTTCTGACTGTTATGTCAAGAGAACCTTGCCAACACTAGTGCATTATTAATACAATATGATCTCTGCCTTATCCATCCCACACACGACTTCTCGTCTTCCATCCTGCCCACTTTCATAAACAATCACATTACCAGTGCAGCTAACTATGGAGGTTCGTAAATTAAATCATCTGTAGGGTTGTTACTATTGGAAATAAAGTTTATGACGAATTCCATAATTGTACTTTATTTTACAATGAATAGTTATGATAAACTTTTAAGTTGCTTAAACAAATTGTAGAACTTTTTTTGGATATTTAAATATTTAAATCGACACATTCATAAACCAGAACAACAGAACGTGAAGGATCCCACCAAGAGTTAGTCAACACCAAATAAAGAAAAATAAAATTAGTACCCAAATTGAAAAGTCGAATAACTTAACAAAATAGTCGTAAAACTCAGGACACCGTAATTAAATCAGCACAGACAATGCTGAGACGAACACAATGTTGGAGACAAGACAGGATAACAACGACGACGTCACAGACAATAGACTAGACGACACAACGGTGAACGTACAAAGCAACGCGATAGTTTTCTAAAGATTATATTTTTAAAAACAGAGAAATAAAATACATTTGTGTTAAAATGCTAACATTAAAAGTTAAAATTAATTATTTTAATACAAAAATGTTTTATTATGTTGTTATATATAGGAAGAATTTTAGCCTATAACATCTTTATACTGTCTGTATTATTTCAGTTTGGTAAGTCAGTTGGTTTGAATGTCGTTCTTAGTACCGTGACACGTACATTTTGAATTTGATAAGCCATTATGCAAAACCAATGATAAATAAAAATTTTTTACAAGAGCAAAATTTTGTCTCAGTTTCTGTCATAAAATTGGCACAAATAAAAAAATAATGAAAATTGTTGTCTACCGTGCACTTAACCGAAAATTTTCGACGTTTTCTACTTTTTCCAGTCAACTAATCTATGAAAAAATAATGTTACAATGAAATAAGAACGAAATAAAATTATTCATCTATAATGACATGTATCGTTATAAATAGTTAGTTCTCTCTAGTGTGTTTAAAAGATAAATGTAATAATGGAAGTTATATTATGAGCATGTCCAACCTGAAAACTCTATCTCCATTATTTATTATGCGTGTTCTGAGGTTGGTATTAGAGCGGGGTAGGAAGAAGAAGAACTGTAACATACTTCAGGTGTCTTCGGCGAAAGTAAGGTTCTCGTGTTTGACATGTGTGTTCGTGTTTTCTCATTATATGCTCCCAGAAGTTAACACAGTGACTAGAAGAGTCAACATTTTTACGGTGATTATTAATACTCTCTGTGGAGGGTACTAGAGGGTAGGGCATCTTCCCAGGAACAAACTTCTGAATGAACACCCATGTGTGAAAAATGACACGACGTTAGAAAAGGGAGAAAATTCTAAGAGCGGGGGATATTTGAGTGTCCTGAGAGCCCGTCGGTTAACGTCGACGTCCGTCGTGCTTTCACACACGCAAAAAAATCTGGGATTGACCCGCCGGGAATCGAACCCGGTTCGCCATTGTGTGAGACTAGCGACTGCGCCTACCACGACCCAGTGATAGTGATATAGAGATGATATCGGTGCTCGCAAAGAATTCCCTGCTGTGACAGCAGTCAATAAACCAGCAAGTATCAGTCAAGTTTATGTTAAGCGTTGTTGTAGACTATTGTTTATTGTATTGTCGTTTGTGTACTATACAAGCCCCGTACCTTAAGGTGGCCGCCTGGTGAAGGGTGTGTCTGAGTGTGAGACGAAAATCGATGAGGCGCTACGAGTGACGTCGGCCTGCATATATATTGTGATATCGCCTCTACGGCCAAAGTTGTAAATGCGCGTGCAGTGTTCCCGCCGTAATGTTTTTAATGTGGGACTTTGAGCGGTGACCCTATCATTTTGTTGAAGACGTCACTGTAGCAAAGTCCAATGTACTTGTAGACCTGAATTTCGAACAAACCCGCCCGTTACATATATATTGAGAAACAACCGCGTGTAATAGCCGATTTTGGCCAAGTTTGAGGGCCTTTAAATATTGCTTCCAATGTGCTTGGTGTCTTGAAAGCCACATTCAAAAGTAGTCTGAAGTGTGTTTTCTTTTCGTAGATAAGCATTGTGGACGCACGTTTACTGGTCTCTGAGAAAATACATAACTCCGAACACGCTGCACGCCATCCAGTCTGCCGCCTTAAGGTGGCCGCCAATCACGGCGCTTCAAATGCGTTGCAGTGTGTTCGTAAACAGGTTTTTCCCCACACGTGCCTGTTGCACCAATGTACGAATAGAAAACACACTTCGGACAAGGTCGCAATTTCTTTGTTAAAACACAATGCTCATTGCAAACTCAGTTTATAAGTCCTCCAACATAGCTAAAAAAAAAGTATTTTCAGACTGCCGTTCTTCAAAATGTACTGACCGGATGTATGTGAAACTCAGATTAAGATGTAGACTGAACTCTCCTGCAGACGTTCCACAAATAAAATTGTATGATCACCGCTTGAAGTCCCATAGTAAAAACGGCTCGGCGCGGAAGCTTCAGAGATTGGCTCGTTGAGACGACGCGGCATTTGATGTGCGCTCCAAGGTCGACCTACTTCTCCGACACTTATGTGTCTCTAACGCGCCAGTAGGCGGCGCCCTTAAAAATCAATACTTGTTTTTAAGCGTTACAATATTATACATTTTTATAAGCTTATCATTTACTTGGGACATGAAAATTTTGCGAGGCCATTTGAGGAGACGTTAGATTCCTGCATATTTCTGTGACAAATATGTTTATTTAAGAATTTTTTTTAATTGCGCATCACAAAATTTATTGTACTCAAGCTTCAAACAAAGTTTAGCAATGGGGAACACGCACAATTTATTTTTTTTTTTATGTTTTAATTCAATTCCACAGGCATTTTAAAGGAATAATCACATTTCACTTTTAATTTCTTTGCGTTGATTCAAGTTCAATCGGCGAAAAACGTAACGTAATTTAAAAAGCCCGCCGAAACGCTCGACTTCAGCATGGCGCTCGCTGTGACGTCATCCGGCGAGACTCCAGCCTGCTTGCTGCCTACCGCCCATAGCAGACGTTCGCACGTCGCGAGAAGTATGACAGAAAGTTAAAGTAACCTCGACTTGGCGCAAAACGAAAGCTGTTCACGTCTTATGTAGTACATACGTGTTCTAACACGTACTTAATGATAATCGGGAAGTTATTTGTTCCTGAACGAAAACCTGAAAAAATTCGCAAAGCAGTGGATATAAATTATTCGGCAAAACTGTCAATCATCACTACAATAATTAATGTTTCTGTCTTCAATGCTTACACATAATATTTTGGAAGTAGGCTCTACACATGATATTGCCACACACTTTAATTATTATTGTAAGTTAAATGTAATCTGAGTGACCTAAACACACACTAAGCACTATTTAAACTCTAGGCATTTACGAGATACAAGTTAAACCAAGTAGAAAAATTTCAACTCTTAGTCGTTAAGAAAATATCCTACGTGAAGTTTGTTTGCGTCCAGAAAGTGAACCGAACTAATAGCAAGCACGAGATTGACTGCAACCTGACTAAAACCTCTGGTGATCGAGCATTCTATGCATGTCGTCTACAATACCTACCTAACTCAAGCAGATTACTTTTTATAAACGCGGTTAGCAGCTCAGAAGAAAGAATAATATCTGTATACAAATATTAAATTAAAGGCAATAATTGAAATATTAGTGAGAGTAAATTACTTGCACGCAGCATTTGTTAGCATTTTGATTATATATATATATATATATATATATATATAACTTGTGTGGTTTAAGGTATTTTGTATTCCTTTGACAAAGTTAGAATTGTAAAGTAATGCTGTCAATAGTGTTTTTATGTATAGCCTCTTTAACGAGCAATGCTCATTGAGGCAGTTTTTAAATTAAATAAAAAAAAGAAAATACAAAAAAAATGTTGCATTTCATGCATTACGCGAAGCCTTACATAGTTCGAGGTCTACCGGTAGATAGCAGCAGCATGGAAGAACCCAAGTAGTTCCAGAAGTCACGGTAGGTAGCAGAACACAATAAAATATATTAATGTTGTATCTAAATATTGTAAAGCCTAGCAGGCATTGTTTGCAATTCAGTTCCCATCAATATATATATATTACAAATGTTTACAATTAAAAGATATTCCAAGTTTGAGTTAACGTTCGTAGTTAGTACAATTCTTTTTAAATGTAAACGTTAGGCGTTACGACCAATCACATAGCAACGAACCATCGGACTCAGACGTTTTTGTACTTTTATTATTTTATATATCCTATTTTCAGATAGGAAACGAAAGAGTAAGTTATAAATTTTATAAAAATAAGAATTATTGACTACGCGAGAGGCAAACAATCGAGCAGAATCTTCGGAAAAAAAGAATCTGTTCAGCTCTTGGAAGCTCATGTAATAAGCTACATGAAAATGGCTTTCAGAGAAAAATCTTACGTGAATAGGCTGTCGATTCTTTAAACTATTATTAACATGTTAAGTTCGGTATCGAAGAATGACTAATATTTTAGTGTGAATCTCTCGCCACAATCGCATTTCACTTGATATTCTTTCAGGTGAGATCTGAGAACAAGTAGGCTATAAATGCAGCCCTGAAATGGTGCAAATCATTAGCTACACGTATTTGTTTGTATTGAAGTCATATTCTGTAGCACAATTCACCACCACGATAATATCCACCGTACTACACGCTTAAAGATTTCAACACGAACGTGCTGTGGCTGCAAGACGCTTTGTAATTCCTAAATTAAAATACCGACACAGTAAACAACGCAACTGGCCTTGCCTCGGCTAGGAAAACATGGCTTCCCGCCAAGTTATTTGCGCCTAGTGAGGTCAAGCCAATCACATAGCGTTCTCAGCCCGTTTGAAAATTTCTGAATTTCTTACATTTACGGCGGCGTTTTTTTTACATGTTAAATGTTGTTTCAAGTCTCGGCATTAAGTACACATGTTATTTTGCAATAAATCTAAATCCTTGGTAATGTTTTTAGTTAAATACCCGACACGTGCATGTTCCCCATTGCAATTGTTGAGCTGAGTTGGAGTAGAGGAGTTTACGGACACGTAATGCCTGCAACTTCTGCCGACGCATTGCGCCATGCCCTAAAACGCAACCCGCGTAACTTCAAAGTTTGGGCCAGCGAGCAACGTGTAGACTGTAATTTGACAAAGCATGGACGTTATTTGCAGCTGTGAAATTAACAAATTATACTTTTCCTACGAGCTGTTTACTACAGACTGTACGTGTTTGGTCTCCCTATATAAAAAAGAAGTTTTAAAAACAGTTCGTGAATTTGTTTAAGGACAAACTACTCAAACTAAAGTGACAACAAATTCTTAACTCCGCAACATTACAGTTTTAATTACAACACGTTACTTTCTATAAAAGACATAGCCAAATATAAATATGTAACAAAATGCACACCTGAATTGACAACCACAATCTATGTATGGGAGATATTGTTTACAAACAGTTGAACCCATTATTTTCCTCCGATTCAAGCTACAGTCATTCATTTTAGATACTATTGAATTGTGTTTTTATTATATCTGAAAGTTTATGAACCTTGTAACTGTAATTTTGAAGGTTAGTTAGATATCGGTTTATGGAAATTAATATGTTGTAAAATACTTTTTTAAGAGTGAAATTAATTACTATGTAACTGTACGTCGTATTTACGTGAATTTTTGCTTTCAACACTTGTATATATGTATATATATATAAACATACTACTAACAAAAAATTATATTTAAAAATATTAGTGTTTTCTAGGCGAAGGTCAAATCCATAGATATAACCACAACAAACAATTTATTTGGAGCGAAATACTACATTTTATTAGTTATTTATGGAGCAACGATTTTATGGTGAAAAGATTTTGCAACGTTTGGTTTCAATGCGTTAAGTGCACGTCTGCAGCTCTACTACATCGTCTGTGATTGGATGCTTTTACTCTCACTTGCCTTGGCAAATTACAGACGTACGGAGATAACAATAATATTATTCTGATTGGTGCAGTCAAATGAGAAACATGTCTAAACAAAGACACGCTGCCAGTAACCATGAAGCACAGCTGCAGATGTGCACGTGAGACACTGAAACAAACTGGGGCAAAAATCTTTTCGTGACAAAATCGTGGCCCTAGTTATTATATCCCGGGATGGCGCGACAAAAGTGAGTGACTACTCTTATCGCGCTATTTTTTAAACTTAAAGGAAAGATTTTTATTCTCACGGATTCCATCAGCTTAAGTAGCCACATAACGAGGTGATGAAGCGCTAGGTCAAACTCTGGACGTGTATACAGGAGAGTATAGGTTTTATTTCTGAATCAGTCAGCTTTAATTAGGTTTTTCATGACTTTGTGAATCCCTCCAAGGGGATGCCGAAGCGGTTCGTTACAACCAACGTTGGCCCGCTACGAAGTAACATGTTAACAAAACTAAAATTTTAGTTTTATACGTTTCTTATTTGAAATGCTTGTCGTTTAAGAAACGAAAGTGTTGCAGAGAATCGGCATTTTTCTGATGTGTACGTAAGTAAAGAAAACTAGGAAAACGAAGTTGTTTCGTGTAAGAATAAACTAAAGCCATGGCTATAAAAATCAACTTATAAATAGGTAATGCCATAAATATATGTTTTTCTTTCAATATTTGCTTCGCTTCTAAGCACGTGTTCTTCAACGCTAGCTAAACCACCATATATATATATATATATATATATATATATATATATATATATATATTTGTTTTTTGTTGTTAAGAAAAATTTTACAGTGTATAAGTTAATTTAGATATGCTGAGCAAACGTTATTCATGCCATGTAGCCTAAATTAAACCACGTGACAGTGTTCACATTTACATGCAGCTGGCTGAAAATTGCGGTTAAGCCATGCCTACTTTATCTTCAACCGCCAACAAAATGATACGTCTGTAAATTTTCGAACGTTGTTTTGTGCGTCTACAAATTGGTTTTGTATGATTTTAACCAATTTCTTGCAAATTTACAGTTATTGCTTGCTGTGTTACTAACGACAGATTTGACGACTAGTATCCCATGAAAGTTCTGAAAAAATACAAATGTGTAAACTATGACAGGCATGGAGGCCATGCGATCATGTTTCTAGATATATTGTGATAGTAATTTTTTTAAATCTCAAACGAGAGTAGATATTAAAAAAAATCCGTTTGGTGGTGTTACTTAAAATGTTTTCTTTTGCCAAGACAGCTACACTTTTTTTAAAAACAAGAAATTATACGGGTTTCGGCTAGTATGTCAACTATCAACAATTTAGTTACTAAGTACTTACATAATAGCTATAAACACAGTTTATACTGTCTTGAAAAAAATAAGCCAAAATTGCGAAAACCATTTTAAACAAACTGCCAAACAGAGTTGTAATATCTGCTCTTGTTTAGTCTTTAAAAAAATTATTATCGCGAAAATAGTAGAAATAAGGGAGCACGGCCCTTAACATATTTACAAGCGTATGATAGATATGATAATATCTTTACAACAGTTTTCCTTTTACCAATCGACTGAAAACCGTTCTGCTCTTAGTTTGCAAGTTTTTTCTTGTACATGTGTGAAAATTTTTTTACTGAGTGCTTATTGAAACTATTCACGTAGTTGCGAGTTGAGCCGGGCTCTATTTTCCAGCGAGGAGATGGCTTCAAAAGTGTCCAAATTGGCCGTGAGGCTAAAAGTGGCCTGGAGACGTTGTTAGGAGCGAGTCTACACTCTAGCAGGCAGAGTTATCCCGTTACACTCACACATTGGCCAGAGACGCTCACAAAGGACTTGCACGAGCCGTATCTTCGCTCGCTCGCGCGCGCCACAAAGACGACCGAGTCGAAGCCAGTGTTCGGTCTGGGGTGGGGAGGGTGGTGTATGGATCTGGGGTGAGGATGTTTGGTGGATGCTGAAGGGGAGAGTCCCACCTTCCCCTCTTCCCCTAGTCGGAGTTACAGAGGGGAAGAAAGGAAGGGAAATGCCGGCGCAGCCAGGCAACAGGTGGCACCACTGTGGTGGCAATCCGCGCGGAACTGGCTGCGACCTCGCCCGGGAATTTATTACCCCTCCCCCCTTCCCCTTAACAGGGCAAGCAGCCAGGGGGCAGGGACGAATCCATTGGAGGAATGGAGGTCAATAAGAGAGATCACCACCCTGAAGCACGTAATGAAAACTGAAACGGAACACAAGAGACTTTTTATTCCACTTAAGTAGCATTTAACCCTGTATTATAATTTTAATCAGCAATGCGTGAAATACAATCAGTAGAGGCACACGATTTTCGTACCAGCTTGTTTCAAAGATTTAAGGACCCGCATCAGTCTCCTTTTATAAATTTCTTAGAAAAAAAATGTTATGTTATCTACTATGGTGTGAATTATATTTATCTTGCGCTGCAGCAAAAGCATCTTAGTTGATTATTTACTGTATAGTTCGGCCGCAATCTGACCAGTAAATGAAGAATATAAAAAAGTACTTGCTGGACTGATTGCTACCTAAATATTGGTCAAAAGCGCAAATGTAATACTCAGTACTGTAGCGCAAGATAATAGAACTCCGGCTATAATAGCAAATTTCATAAATTTTTTTCTGAAAATTTCGAAACAGGAGAAAAACAACATATTACAATAATGCGACTAATGCGGAGCTTTAAGAGCAGATATACAGGTAACTTTCATAGTTGGTAGATGTTTTAAGGTCACTGGTTCATATTTATGCTGTTTTTGCGAGTCTAATATTTTAAATCGTGTATGGGAGGACATATCTCAAAACTGTTACACAGATGGAAATTGTTTTTTCTATGTATCCTAATTTAAAAAAAACACGTTTGTATAATTTTGGCTTGTTATCGACTTAATCCAATTTTCTTAACGTCAACAACTAGCCAAAATAAAAAAAAATTAAAATAATTCTTATGTTTTGAAAAAATAAGGCTACTGTTGTGATTACCAAGAGCCTTACCTGGAGGACGGGCTAACGACGACGGCAGTGCAATCAGACCAGTAGTTGCACAAGACAAGGGCCTCAGCGATTCTCCCCACCGGCACTTGAAGTGTGACAATATAACGCAATGTATCGGGGGAATCGCTGAGGCCCTCGTCTTATTCAACTACTGACCTGATGGCACTGCCGTCGTCGTTAGCCCGTCCTCCAGGCGAGGATCTTGGTAATCACAACACTACACAGTACATACAATTTCCAACATTCCTGTGTAACGGTTTTACGGCACTTGCTTCTATTCGGAATCTAAGTAATACAACTTACTAAAATAGCATAAATAGGACCCGTGGCATTAACTGTTAGCATCTTGGTGTTCTGCTTACTAACCACAGACGTGTGGTGTCGCAGTAATCTTGTTATGAACGATACAGTCAAATAGCGACGCATCTAAACACTGCCAAAAACTTCAAAGCAAAGCTAAAGATATGTTCTCAGACAATGAAACATGCTGGGGCACATTACTTTTCGCAAATATCAGGTGTACCTAGCAATAAGTAGGAAAAGTGACCTACAGCTTGAACACATAAAGGTGTTCTAGTTAACATGATTCGAAAACATCTTCAATTACTTTTTAAATTTGTATTCCCATTACTTTTCCAATCCTTTTCTCATACCTAAGATTCATTTCTGGATTCGTACCTACAAGGGATCGAAACTCTTAAAGTGTTATCGCAAGTAAAATGTACATTGTTTTATATGTGTATGAATTTGTGTTTGTTTTCTAGACATTACTTGTGACAACATTTTTCTTGAGTGGAAAAAAAATGTTAGCTTTAACATATTTTGTATAGTGGCATGACAGAGTCATAGTTTGGTCACTGGATTGTACAAATAATGAAAACAAGAAACCAACTTACTGAAATAAAATAATTTCCTCTGAAATTAAGTGTTTATTTTGTATTTTATGAAATATATATGAAATTACAGATTTAATATTCAGTAATTTTTCTTTGGTTTCCCAATTCAATGAAAATGTCTTTTATATTTCAGCATTTTTCATAAAATATCTACTTCTGGGATTCAGAGCCAATTCATCGTTGCTTCTCCAGATGTATCGGCAAACGTTACTGTTGTCGTCTTCAGGACAGCGAAGAACTCAGCTCTTGAGTAGCAGTGAGTAACTGAGATCTTCTGCTACCCTGAAGACGTCGAAATGTCCGAAGAACCAATATTTAACTGAACTAAAACACAATATTTCGTTGAAAATATTTAAAATTATTTATTATTAATCGTGACGTATACTTTCAGTGTGAGTTACTACTTTTCTATA
Source organism: Medauroidea extradentata (assembly GCA_003012365.1). Classification (NCBI taxonomy): domain Eukaryota; kingdom Metazoa; phylum Arthropoda; class Insecta; order Phasmatodea; family Phasmatidae; genus Medauroidea; species Medauroidea extradentata. The sequence goes on from PNEQ01106689.1 coordinate 30,147, forward strand.
ACTTGGCGGTTTTTATTATTTTTCCGAAATTCGATTTTTATATGCTTTCATGTGAAAATTGTTTCAGAAAAAGAGCTGCAAATTTTTAACAATAAATTCTTTACATTCTAAGCAATACATTTATAAAACATATTATCAACAGGGTCTTAGCATTGTTAGCGAGAATGAACTAACCTTCATCGTCAGGCATTCGCACTTCGTGTTGTACACGCTCAGCAAACATGTTGGTATACACATGTTAATAATCCTAATCTATTTTGTGCTTGAAAAATTGTCCACGGATGTGTTCTACATTTTCGTAACAATGTAAAATGTGGAATTTAATTGGGAAGAATAATGCAATAGTTAAGTGAGTGTAAGAGAGATTTTGGTCAGCGCTTAACATCGAGGTCTTTAGCGCTGGTGGAGGGAGACACGAGGTGAGTATGGAGCAGCGCCGGAATGAAAGAGCGGGGGAAGCGGGAGATCCCCGAATAAACCCGCAGACCAACGGCATCGTCCGGCACGATTCCCACATGCGAAAATCCGGGGATCGACCGCGACGGGAACGGAACCCGGATCGCCTTGGTGGGAGGAGAATGGTCTGGCCATTCTGCCACCGCGGTCCCTATTTTTCTCGTGAACAGTTCTTTGTTATCACACGCAAAATGTACATTCTTGCAATACTTAAATGGTATTCAGAAATTACGTTTAGAGTAAAATATTAGTTACAGAATTTTTTTTTCATTTTGTGTAATATTAAACATTACTAAATAGTTGTGACTTAAATCACTATAAATCTCAGACCCTCATATACACTCTAATAAACCTTTACATTATATCTGGTGATTCGGTTTAAACAATAGCCATACTTCTTTAAACATTTTCCTTAGTCTATACCCAAGTTAAAATATTAAATTGGTATCATATAAGTTTTGATTACTGGAATTACTAGTTATGTCATCAGGTTAACCATACTTGTGCATCATTTACAACCCTTTCCAAACACTGAAATATCAAAGTTCATACAGCTGCATTTTAATTTTTTTTCCTATTCAAAATATTGAATTCAATAAATTATCTTCTACGTTTCAACGAATTCCCATCAAAACATACCAAAAAATGGGTAAACTTTGCACCCCTCAAAAAATGTTTTTAATAGCTGATTGTTGTAAGATTAGTGATGGGTATCTGACAAAAAAATTTTTTTAATAACCAGTTATGATCCGTATTCATTTAACTAAATATCCAAGAACTACATATTTTTGGTGCTGTTAAGTTCCCCATGCTGGTGCAAAGTATACTGAATTTATGGTACACTTAAAAGCGGTTCCATAGACTATATACATTAGCTTCAAGACAATTAGTTTATTATTATTATTTATGATACCTTATATATAGTTAAGAGCGTAAGATGCATTTTATTTGTTATTATTTACTTTCCTTAAACGTGCGCAACTTAAAAATGTATTAATCCACGCGTATCACAATAAGGTTTTCAATTTTAAAGACCGTATCATAAAGAATAAACATATTAAATTGGTTGTAGACGTTAAATTTTGATCAAAGTGGAAGTATTATTTACACAGTCGTGTTTTCGTTAAAAAGAGGCGGGATAGTGCAAACTGGCCGAAAGAAAAAAGTATCATGCCTTCAGATTTGTTAAGCTTATCCTGAATAACTCATATAAACTTGTTTTAAATGTAAAGTATCGAAACCTATTACCGCAATGTTAACCTGTTGTTGTAGTTTGATATCGCTTTAACATTTTTGTTAACTTTTTCAGGACGAAACTAACTAGTCTACATGTAAGTGTCGCAGAAATTATAAACGTGTGTTTTTATTTACACTGAGCAATTCACTGAACTATAGTCCTCAGTAATCCTAATTAAAAAAAATTATAACCGCTCTTATTTACTTTACCATAACCTATAATTAATAAGTGAATGTATTTGTTTTCTTTAACCCTGTAGCATCAGCATAATTTTTTTTTTGTAAAATGATTTTGTATTTTGGTTACGCAATTTTATTAATTTTCCATTAATAACATACCCATCAGAACTTGTGAGAAATTATGTACGGAAAAAAGTTTTTGTGTATTGGTACTAGCTTTTCATATTACATAGTACTGATTATGAATGTGATATTTTTAAACATGTAATACGTTAGCGAATATATCTGTTATAATATGTAAAAGGCGTTGATATAATTATTAACATTTATTATTCTTCTTCAAAATAAAACACATTTACTGACCTATTTATTGTACATTTCTGAATATATATGGAATCCTTTTCTCAGTGAAACAACATGTTTAAAAAGCACAATATTTTTAAACATAAAAAAAAATCATAAATTCCAGTTTTCACGAGAGAAGTACTTGATTGTGTGTAATATTTTATGTCCAGGAGTGTTGTTTGTAGAAAACTGTGAACGGTATCGAGCAACAAATTTCGTGAAATATTTTCTTCCACGCAAATCCCGATCTGGCCGTCGGCAGAGAAAATCCGCTTGGCGTGATTGATGCACGGAAGGGATGATAACAAAACACTAGGCTCGCTAGGTCGGATGCGCCCCAACCCCAACACGCATATCCACCATTCTTCTTGTTCGTCGTAAAGTCCGCCGTGTGCGTAAACCTTCTGTCAGTGTAGTAAATATTGTCGTCCATCTGCGACACATAAAATTAGATTAAAACAATAATAAATTGTCGCAACTATAGTTTTACCGTACACTAACTAGGAAATTATTGACTTTAGTGGTAGGAAATTGGTAACTTGAAAATTTATATTGAAATAGTTGAAGCTTTGTAATCGTACAACCAATGTTATTGCTGTTAACATTATTTACCTGTCAATATTTGGAACAGTAACAAATACCTCCCTACCCCGCAGTATCTCAGCTTCTTGGAAAAAACGAGGTATCGGTAATCTAAACCCAGGTAGCTTATATGCCAAGTATCCCTTCCTTTGGAAAAAAAACGGCTCACTTTCCACTTTCTCTTGGAAAGGAAAGAGGTTAGGTTTCTTTGGTCCTCATAGCTCATGTCCCTAGTATCTCTTCCTCTTGGGCAGAAACGAGGCGCCGGTAGTTTTGTGACCATGCGGCTCGCTTTATAAGTAACTGTAACCACTCGACCACTAGTCATTATTTCATAGCACGGAATGACTGATTAGACATGATGACTGTTTCTAAAGCCTGGGAGAAAAATGTTTGCTCAAGTCAACAATGTCCACGTTTGTATATGGTGAAACAATTATGTATTTGATCCAACAAAATCTTTGTTGCTTTAGCAATATATGAACCGTGTCGAATATTGGTTTTGTTATTCTAACAAAATTAACATTTAATTTGATTAAACACTCATGTTTAGAGAACTAAACTTGCGTGGCAAGCAAGTATTTGGTGGATTCAAATTTTACAAGCTTGTTTCGCCTTATACACACAAGTACATGGTTAAATGTACCAAACCTTTTTCTCCTGGCTCGTTCATGCGACAACTGACTGAGGACGCTCACTTCTTAGGCTCTGTCCTACCATTACACTTCTGATTCAGCAGTTGACGAGTGGTCACCTAGTCTAATAATTCACAACTCAGCATAAAAAATACTGGCCAAATCATTGTATGCAATAAAAGTCAGTGTGGTCTTTCCGTGTTTGCCACTATAACTCTGCAACCAACCATCTCAGCCCCATGTGGGTTATATGTCATGGTATCCCTTCTTCCCCCATAGATCCAGCCGCTTTAGGTTTGGAGCTACAGACAGGTTTAGGAAACACGAGTGTCGAAAGAGGGTCAGCTGGAAATCGTGTCCTGGAGTGTTTCTGAATGTTCTAGAAGGTTCTAGAAATCTCTAGAATGTTCTGAAATACCCTAAAATATTGAATACTCTTATAGAGTGTTCTAGAATTTCCGTGTGATAAATTATTACCTGAACAACACCAGGTATTACAGCTAGTAAGCAATAATTGTTTGGCCGCGTGTTAGTGGTGATTACTATGACTGACGCCAATGAATTTGTATGTCAAACAACTGTGCAGAAACTTTTGATTTTCAAGACTTAACTTAATGATGAAACTTATAACGTATTTCTGAGGATACAAATATTTGGTGGTAGTAATATTTTTTTGTCAGTTTATTAAATGTAAATATAATATATACACATATAAATTCACAAATTTGTGTTGCGTATATGTAGTTTAGTTCGAAGTGCTCTCTTGTTTTGTTGTGATACTTCTTCAATGTGAGTTTTTAGTTGAAAATGGAATAAGTCGTGTTACTATGCACAAGTGGAAGTCCTGACTATTGCCTTTAAAAATATTTAAAGTCAAAATAATTTCCTAAACAATCAATCATGTTGTGTCTTATATATGACCGTACAATTGAAACACAGTTCAACTGTTTGCAAACGAATAACAAATAGTTCAGTTTGCGTCGTACTCGAATTAACACTAGTCAAGTGGGAACACACGGATCTCAAGAAAGGACAACGAACACGTAGGTACTACATTGAATCCTAGCTAAGTCAACTTATTTTTCGCGATTTAATAGTCTAACCATTCCATCCAGATACCACTCGAACTCGAGGGATTTCAGGACCGGTACGGTCCGAATGTACGCGAACATTCCGACTGTCAACCAACAGTTTTCCAGCGCAGCGTAACGCTTAACGCTACACACCCACGTGCAACTTTTGTAGTTTGTTTCCTCCACCAATGTTACAAGTTTTGCCTGGGAAGGGGAAGATAAATAAGCCAGAGATGGAAGGTAACAAGAGTTTATTAGAATAGAGAACAAGGAAATACAGCAATACAGAAATAGAGACCAGTGGAAGGGTTAGGGTAAGGAGAGACAGGAGATAGGTAAAGGATCGCTCTCCTTCCCTAAACCAACAGGAACTCACCTCTAGTGCCGCCGTTGGAGCTAGTTCTCTAGCCAGAGGGTCGCACCCAGACTCGAACCCAGAGTCCCCAGGTGCGGTCGCCGTCCGAGCAGAAGACTCTCTCGTCGACTCTCTTCTCCAACTCCCCCGGTAGCTAGCTCGATGTCTATACCATTCTTCGCACCCCCACCCGG
>PNEQ01106689.1:35302-45791 GCA_003012365.1 Medauroidea extradentata
CACTTAACTCCTCGAGTCATCGGATTCCTGGGATACCACTGTTGCCGCAATCCGCCACTTTTTGGTGACTTGTTGATTACCCAGCACCCACTTACTGCCGTCCTGCGACGCCACTGACGCCGCGGGGTTGTGCAATCGTCTTCCTACTCTTCCGCGACGCCACCGACGCCGCGGGATTGCGACACCGTAACAGTACGTTCTGTGCACATATACGTACTAATTCTGGCTACTACTCCAGTGAGTAACCGAATACCGAATATACACCGCAAACAGTAGTGTGAATCCCGTGCTTTCCTGCAGGCGTGAAATTGGTACTGTGTTCTCAAAGACGCATTCAATAAACAAGTGACCTCATAAATAATGTTACACATGTGCATATACGAAAGTTCGAAATTGAAGTTCTTCTCGTTGAACCCGAGAAATTTCCTTGTCTCTAACTAGCAGAAAAGTCAGATTGTCTAGACTCTATATTGCTTACAGATCTTCATTTCTAAATCCGTCGTCCTAGAAAAGCAACACTATTATCAGTCAGGGTAAAATCAGCTAACAAGGACCTTAAAACGCTCATCTGGTGCAGTATCGCCTCTACCACAAGACACTGAAACGGCGCGCAGTGGTATCGTAGATCACTCGCCTGACTGATTATTTCAGTGGCTACCCCATATTTTAATTGGTGGAAAGTTTCAAGTTAAGTCCACTGCATGCTTCTACGGTAGTTTCACACGAATCCTGTAAGTAGTTTTTCAGTCATAAAGTGTTGAAAAAGCAGTTTCTAGCCATTTTGAGCAACTCCGAAATGATTTTTCTTGTCGGTTTGATGCTTTGTAACGACCGTTCAGTCTTCGCACATTGACGCAATGGGCATATATGGATTAGTTTAGTAAAAAACGTATATAAGAACACTTTGTACCGCATTTTAAGCGAGTGGTAGGAGAGGTCCTTAAAGCATACATACACTGACCTTGAAACAGAGCTGCAGATGTGCACCTAATTCATTGAAACCAAATTGTTCCAAAATATTCATACTGAAATCTCACGGCTCAAAATTTAAGTTATCGTTGTAATTTATAATACGTTTAGGTGACCGCTGGATGAAGGTATTTTGCACATTTATGATCTAAAAGTGTGGAAGCTATACGGGCAACACAACACGCGCATCACTCCTCCCCCTGGCCACAAGGCGCAAGTCACTGAACTAGTGCAGTCTTCTCCCTGACAACTAGCCTCTATGAGACTTTCAGTGGTAAGCCTATTATTTTAAGACAAAATATTAAAGGTAAAGTATTAATTTACGTAACTATAGTCTTTAAAAGATTTTAAGCCAAGATTTTCATACCTGAAAAGTATGGTAAAAAAACCGTTTTCGCCATTTTCGCAAGCGTGAAAATAAACTTTCGAGAAGAATGGAGGCCCAGGCACCGGTATACACACATGTAACGTTCTTTGAATGCTGTTTGTAAACAGGCATTACTTACGAACGCTGAGCGTTTTTTGAATAAACGTGTAATGACCTAAGTACTGCACACTGGTCCGCGTCCTGGACCCTACTTATGCTCTTTCAGCAAGTTTTAATTTTTAAATCCTGTTAGAGAAGCAAATATCGCAAAACCTTTAAATATAAGTTGTTGGAAATTGTGTGTACTATGTAGCCTAATTTATTTCAGATTATAAGTTTTTATTATTTTGGCAAATTATCGACATTAAGAATATTTAATTAAGTTGATATATAGCAAAAATTATATAAACTTATGTTCCAAAAAATTTGGATACATTGTAAAAACATTTTCCAACGTTTATATGTACCGATACTGAGATATCTGCTCCCTTTCAGGATTTAAAAAATTGAACACGCCAAAACAGCATAAATAGGAACCCTGTTGCATTATCTTCAACTATATCCACTAAAATGAGATGTCCTGCAACTGGCTCGTGTATCCATTTGAAATTCAGGAAATATACTAGCATAATTAAATCATATTACGTACGTTACAAAACCATTTACTAACTACAAAGAAAACCCTCGCTGCAACTATGTATTACGCTAAATAACGTCAGATAGTTTCGTGGGTGTTGTTGAACAGGTCACGTATTAATTACAAATACATTGCAATGCCCAGATAAAATCACTCTGTTATTGTTGTTAAACATTTAACCAATTCTTTGAAAAAGTTACCATAAACGCGATAGCCGCAGTAAATTATAAAACGATTTCATGACTACAAACTCTTCCGCATAATCAATTAAAGATATCAAGATTTACGCTGGAACACTGCGAGCACCTGAACATTATTGCGAAGCAAAACTATAACTTTATAATACGCTGATAACAAAGAATTAATAGCATCCATCACGGCTTCCGACTGGTCGATGCAAAACAGGCCTTTAAATGCAACATTATTGGATTTATAATGATATCTCTGGATGACAGAATTTTCGTTTGTGTGATATACTGTGGTTTGACTTGATAGGTTTCCATCAGCCAGTTGTATTGAAGAAGTTAAAAATAGGTGTGATTCGAGATAACTATGTAAATGAATTTTATGTTTATGATTCATAAATTCATAAACGGGTCGGTACGCGAGTAGATATTGTGGGGAATGATAGGGAAAGTTCGTGTGGGTGTTTTAATGACATGAACATAGAGTCGCAAATGCAATGTTATGCTAAAATAATATAAAATGCAAATTCATCAAGATCATTATCCTTTGTATTGTGTGATGCGTGGCATGTAGTGTTGATGTGAAATTTTCCATTTCATTATGTTTACTGGTTTTTAAGTTTTCTATGAAGTAAAAATGTGAAAATTCTGACTTAGAAATGCTATAATGGGAAAGCTGGCTCAGCTTTTTTTATTCGTGAGAGGAAATATATTCCAAAGTAACGTCTGTAAAATTAATATTATTTCATGCAAATATCGAATTGTTATTTTTCCCCACTTGAAAACCCTTAAGGCCTCGCTCTTTAGTTTAGCAGTGGTTTCGAAAATATTTTTTAACGCAAATTAATACATATATCAAAAATTAATTCTGGCAGTTTTAACACTTATATATCATAATTTGCATCTGAATTTTTCTGTTGCAATGCACCGAACAGATTTTCAGATTTTTACCCCAGAAGTAGCATATATTTTGTTGTCAAAATAAGCCAAAGTGAAGAAAAATAATTTTTTGCTAGTAAACGGTACATTATAAAAAAAACGCTCTGGCAAAATTGTGTATTGCATGACTTTACACAGTCTCAATTTTTTCAAACCATTTGGTTAAAACAATATTCAAGTTATTTGCAATTGTTTGAAATAAATAAAAGATCATGGCCTTTTTGTTATATTTTATGTCTGTTGACTACAGCTTACCAGTTCTTCTTCCTTTGTTGATTGTTTTAGTGTGGCATTTTCTGCAATCAACATTCGCCCTTAATAACTGTTTTGTTTACCTTACACACAAATATACAGCATGCCTTTGGAATATTGTGTATTGCGATTGAATTTTTTTTTGTAGAGTAGGGACGCATTTGCGTCGCAATGCACACTGTTAGAAAAAATTTCCGTGAAATTACGGAAAAGTACAGGCAAAAATTATCCAGAAATCATAGTAAAGTAATGGACAAACAGTTTTCTTGATAATGGAACCCTCCGTAAAATTACGGATAATCTGTCTCCCACAAAAAATTAAATTTCTTTATAAGCTGCTACCACTCCATTTTCCAGAAATACGACATATTCTTATGTACTATGTTTACTCGAGATTATGAACACATTGTTTAGTAACCTGAAAATTTTTTCGAGCTTGCTGGAATATGAACCCACGACCTTACCATTACGAGGCAGAAGCTCTAACAACTGTACTGCAGTGACAATTTTTGAATAAGTGAGTTCCATGCAGTGGTAAAATATCAACTTTATAAGAGACAACTCTTTTTATTTGGTGTCCTGATTTTAGAGAACTTCATTAGCTACATTATTAGAAAAAGATTTTATTCAATAACAATAAATAACTTTAATGGTACATACCTGCTAGTGCAAAACGCAGAGAACAGGAGCGATTTTTTCAGCTGTGATGAAGCGAGGAGAATATATTATGCGTGTGATCATTGAGTGAGGTAGGCTAGAAGGGTATGTCATAAGGAAAGGGGGGGGGTAGGACAGAGGTATATCAAAAGGAGAGGCTAGAACAAGCATAGGGTGCAGGAGAGGGGAGCAGACATCCACTTCCCCCTCATAGTGTTTAGGCATAACTTGTACTAAAATGGCCCATTCCCTCACTTCCCCTCCCCCTTCACACCCCACCCACCTCTCTTAGGGCGGGCCTTAAGCCCTCAGCCAATCACAGACCTCATGGCACTTAGGTGCTGTTCGTACCGAAAGAACCCAACACCCAATCCCAGCCAAGGACACGCCCCCCTAATGGCCCTGTAGGCCGATAGCAGCACCTGTAGGTGGGGGGACTAACGCTATTCAAATGTACCTTATGCCGGTTTCGCTCCCAGTTGGGTCCAAACGCCCACGTGGTCGCTACTCGGAACACTTCAGCCACTTACTGGACTGTTCGGCCCTTTGTCCATGCGCGATACGAGTCCTTGTTTGTACAGTATTGCTCTTCTCTTCGCGGCAAAGTGTCGACAACCAGGAAGCAGCACTTAACTTATATTACTTAACTTGTATTGTCTTCTTTTCGTTTAACACCATTGTGCATGCACATAAACTCCAGGATTCATAGTGATTATTAATACCACTTTTTTTTAAGAAACACAGTAAAATACGCTTTAAAATTGTAGAAACATATTTCCATGAATTTATGGAAAGTTACGGTCAAACGTCCGTAAACTGGCAATACGGACACATTTCCGTAAACAAAAAATTACGGAAGCCACTTCCGTAAAATTACAGTACTTTTCTGTAAATATTTCCGGAAATTTACGAAAAATTTTTAACAGTGCAGTCACTCCCACGAATATACCGTATTATCAACCAAAATATCTCTACTCATTTCAAGGACGCTCTGTCTGAGCTACGAAACAGTTCGAAATAAGCGGTCAAGGATTAATGATTGACATATAAGCAAAGACTAAGTAAGGTCGGTTTCTAAAATTAACGCGAGTCTGTAAGTAAACATTTAAATAAAATACGAAGAAAATATTTTTCGACTTTTTTGTAGAAATTGATGTTACAACCGTCATGCATTACTGGTAAGGAGAGGAAAATTTCACATGCTCAACGACTAACATGTTTAAATACACTTTCCTATGCATACTCAAACCCATTCTATTCGTTCATTGTCTGCTGTTCCAATGCATACTCAAACCCATTCTATTCGTTCATTGTCTGCTGTTCCAGTGAGTTGCAACTAGCGCACTCTAAATATAGTTTGTAAATTTGTCACAGGTGCGTATAGGAGCGCTAAGAAAGTAGGCATTGTAGGATTGTTTCCCAAACATCCATGGAAGCACTCATAAACTATTGTACAAAAACAATAAAATGTTTACTAAAGTTACCAGACTTGTATTGGGACGGTTGTAAAAGTTTGCACATTTACAATGCAGAAGTATGGCAACTCTTCCATACTGGGTTCAGGTTAATTACTTCCTAAACATTTTAGGAAGTTTTTTTTACAGTGTGGACAAATTGTCGGTACTTGAGTGTACACAGAAACGTTATTTCTGCACGGAAATCATTGGCCTCATAGAAATATAAATTTCTCTTGTTACTCGTGAACCATTTGCAATTAATTCCTCAATTTTGTGTTTGAGAGATTACACCAAAGCAAATGTGTCACGCTGGTAAAATATTTGTTTGAAAATATAAATAAAAAAAACTCTTTTATATGATTGTTATTTATTAGCTGTTTTCATATTGAGATACAAAATATTTCTGCGATTTCTAATCAACGTTTTTAGAAACTATCTATAATTTAAGCCCGGTACACGCACTATCCTTAATTCTCTACTTTATTCCTTACTTATCTCTGTTCATAAGCATTTATAGAGATTTCTTACCAGAATTATCTAGCAAAACTTCTGTGTTGCGTACACACTTTCACTGTTTACTTACAACTTTTGGTACACAAATGAGAAAATTATATTTGTGATGTTGTTCGCTATAATCTACAAATAATAACTGCAGAATTTCAGAAAATTATTTCACAAAGAAGACACGAATGAGATTCCCAAGTAAAGTTAAAACTACCTTGTATTATTGACGTTTTGATAACTCCGGCAGTCGTGTGTTTAGAAGGAAACAATAATTGTATTCAACACCGCTTGCGTACTTCGCATGCGCCGTGGCTGAAAGCGTGTATTGCGCATGCGCGTGAACATACACTACGACGAAAAATAGGACGGGCTCTATCTGTGAAATTAAGTACGGAATTCTGTCTGGAACCAGTGTAGTTGCGGTACACTCTATCGCAGTGCTGCTTGTACATTATTTGGTACGGAATTCTATACTGAATTATGTATAGTGTGTACCGGGCTGAATCCTTCACGCCCTATTGAACTCTTTTATGATGAAAATATTATTTGTATATTGTAGCTAGAGCTTGGGTTTGTGAATGATTCCATTCACACGACTATCGTCGAAGAGCTTTAATAAATAAACAAGCAGACTTCACCACTGAAGATCTAGGTATAAGGATTAACATAGTGTGACAGTATTTGTGTTCATGGTCGTCTTTAGTAGAAGGCCTGCTGCTTGTCACGTGTATAGATGCAGCTTTAGTGACGTGTACACGTCTACATATACTAGGGCAGCCAATGAGCAACTGGCAGCAGGCCTCCGTTGCCACAATCAAGACTCCGGCCTTGTACTAAATACGCCCATTGTTGTAAGCATACTTGTTCAGTTTTATTTGCTGAAAGCTTTACAAGAACCTTAGGTCTATACTCTGTGCTACATTATGTTGGCCGGGACTTTATTTGTCGTATTCGTCTGCAGCTACTGATAAACAAAATTACTTTCCAACATGTTGCTTTCCAATGCCGCCATTTTGCTAAACGATAAGAGTTATGCGCAGGTACGTGAATATTCCGCGAAAGGATTTTTGCAACACACGTGCACGCCAGCAATTGTGCTCCGTGGTCAGTGATTGTATCTGTTGACTCCTAGCGTCTCGGGGTACATCTGCAAATCGCAGAAGTGTAGTGTCGCAGTTATCCGTGTTCTGATTGGAACAGTCAAATGAAAGGCGACGCTCCACAAATAAACACAGCCAACCACCATAAAGCCTAGTTTACACCAACGACAACAATGCTAATAGCATGCGTTTTCAACATAGTTATTAACAATATTACAAAAATGTTTTGAAAATTGTTGCCAACATTCTGTTATTAACTTTGTTAATATTTATAAAAAATATTTGCAAAAATTGTTACTAACATTTTGTTGAAAACATTTGCTAACAGCAAAAATTATGAATTTCAGAAACGTGTTAATACCTTTGTTTAACATTATTTTCCCGACCCCTTCTTGGGCGGTTTGGATCAAAGGACGTTGGAAATAAATGTTACAAGCAATGTTATCAGAAATGTTGCAGGAATTTATATCATCAACATTGTTATTATCTTCCGTTCATCACTCTTGCAATGCAAATTTGTTAGAAACATTGGTGTTTTCAGCAATGTTAGTAACACATCTGCTATCAACTTTGCAGTAAAATAGTCCACCACAGCATATAATATGTTGATAAAATTTTTGTAACTAACATTTTGTAATTAACATTGTTACAGTTATTTTTTTTCTGTGTAAACTATCCTTTAAGTAGAGCTGCGTGAGGCATTAAAACAATCTGACGCACAGCCGTTCAGGTCGCTTTGTCAACTGTAAACCAACTTAATTCGAAGAAACATTTTTACGGGGTGAGTTAAGGGGCCCACCTCGTTGCCATAAAATCACACTGCAGCGTGTTTGAAGAAAAAAATATACACCGAAACTAATACACGTGTGTTCACGCCGTTTCTCTACGAAAAGAACACACACTTCAGACGACTGCCCTTAAGTACTTTCAAGACAACACACGTATTAGAAATCCCCTTTTAGGGCACGACAAAATGGGTCAAAACGGGATTTTCAGTCTGCTTTAGCGGAAAATAAACTAGCCGGATACATGTGAAACCATTTAAGGGTAGTGCATTGGACTTTGGTAAAGTGATTTCGTAAATAAAACAATAGGGTCACCAATTAAAGTCGAATAGGAAATTTGTTTTTTCGCGAAGACTGCACGTCTTAAGCGTAGAGACGACGGACCGTTGTATGGCCCATACGACGTCGCCCTTAGCACCATATCTCACTCACACAAACACATGTGCCACGAGGCGGGCCCGTTAACGGTCAACGAGATTGATAACCACTGCCCAGTGTACTCAAGCCCCAGACATTTGTACTTTACACACTGCTCACTGGAACATCAGGTCATAGACTAAATACTAAACAGACGTGAAATGACGTGCTGGCTCATTGATACGGGTGATCTTCGTCGCTTATTGGCTGCCCGAGGTTATTAATAGGCCTACCAGCCCCGTGTATGTTTGACTCCTACATGTTACAGCAGGTTTCCTATTGGTCTGGCTGCCTGCTAACAGGGCAGCTGCCTGCTAACAGGGCAGCTGCCTTGCGCTGATTGGCGGTAGGTGTTTCCGCCATGTTGCTGCCCAGGGAAGCAATTTCGCTGGTGTGTGTGACTGAGTTCGCCTTCCTACCGGCTTATTTCACTTCTGTATACCTAGATATTCTACGACCCAATCGTGAAAGCAACTCACATGTAAAAATGTTCGAGATATAACTTCTTCCCAAGTGTATTCACGACACATCCTTGTTTCTTCTTACTGTATGTATACATGACCAGAGCGCTCACAGTCATATTAGCATTGCTTTCAAACATTGTAATGTTGAACCATGTTATTAAATCAGAAATCTGAAAACATGAAAAAAAATATATGTTACACTTTCACACTATAACGTAATCAAGAAAGTAAAGTAAAGTAACAAACACAACTTCTGTATAAACATAAAAATATGTCCGGGAATGTGTTACAACGTCATTAAATTTTTAGCTACTATATTTTGAACCTCTGACTCTTTTGCCCCCCCCCCCTTCCCAAATAAACACTTTCCTCCCACAATTTTTGGAATATTTTGGCCAGAAACTTTCCTGGGCGCACACGAAACTCACCAAAACGTCGTCGCAATCATATGAATAGTTTAGGAACAAAAAGACCGACATAAATATTTTTTTTATATAACTGACAGATAAACGTATATTCGTAAGAAGAAAGGTTCTAGTAAATGCGGGATTGTTTCGAGACTCATAATTTTCCTTTCATGCTAATCGGCAAGTTCCGTTTACTAAACTGCTTTACAGAAACAGCCTCTAGCTATGTGCCTTCAAGATCTTATTTTTTCAAAGCGAACTTTTGCTTCTTTGTAAAGCTAAATATCACAGTCACTGTTCAGACAAAGTCTTAGAAAAAATAAGGGGAATATTTATCAGCAATTGTAACAATACAATACACTAATTTTCCTTACATTCTGCAGGCTTTGTCAATTTTTCATAACAGAGGACTTTACGAAGATATATTACTGTCAATAAAACGCATTTACTATTTTATAAAGTTAACCAAAAAATAAAAGTTGCGTAAAATACGTTTCAGTTATAAAATGATACAGTGAAGAATCGAACACACGTAAGCCAGTGTAACGAAATTCAAAAACTTTTTTTTATTTATGTAAATCCTTATAATTTTCCTTGATTTAAAATATAAGCACTTTCGAGTAGAAAATCGTATTAATAAAACATGTTTAATTGTACCCTCAGCCGTCATTTTTAAGTACCTACAATGGAATCACTAAACTTCATAAAATTTATACAAATTAATACTAATAGTGAGGATTTACAAATTAGTTAAAGAAATATAAACAATCGGCTTAAGAAATTCTGACATAATAGTAAATAGCTTTTAATTAGCTGAAGTTAACAATTTAATGAAGAGCATCTAAATGAGATCTTTTTAAATCGTGAGGAAAGAAGTTTCTTCCCAAGGAACGTAACAGTATAGCTTAAAGATAAAAGACAGTGTGCTGCAGCTTGACAGCCAACTTTTTGAGACAATTACCCACGGTTGTCACAGAATGAAATCGAAAGCCATCCCTAGACACGTACAAAAACAGTAAGCAACGCTTTATCTTCTGGAATATTACTGAAAATCAGAAGAGAAGCGTCGGCGTGAAATGTTTCTGGAAATGATGAATGGGACGCAGTTACAATGGCACACTTCCTAAAAACGGAACCATATGATAAATGACTTGACATTTATGTCATAAAAACGTTGACACTTCCCTGCGGTCCGGGCAAGCGACCGTAAACAATGATAGAATGATACGGCTTCTTTTCTTCGTTAAGTAGTACATTCGTATACATGATCTTCACCAATAGCCTTACGATATTGCGCGTGGAAACGTGCAGCGTATGTTTGAATGGGTGCGATGAAAAAAAGAAAAGAT
>PNEQ01106689.1:45891-56000 GCA_003012365.1 Medauroidea extradentata
ATATATATATATATATATATATATATATATATATATATATATATATATATATATATATATATATCTGTTCTTAACGTCAGTGTTGCGGCGTGACTGGCTATTCTCCGTGAGGGTCTATACATAAGCGTTTCTTCTGATTATTTATAATGCACGGTGTTGAGAGTGTACAACAGTAATATGTGAATGTGTGATTGGTACAGTGTAGCTAGGATAACATGAAACGTACTTTTCTTGTAATTAAAAGTACTTGTATTATTAAAACATGTCTGTAAATGATTTTCCAACGAGTTTCTGAGTGTCCTTGACTCACTGAGATTTAAAAGGGAAACATTACTTCAACATTGATTGCATATAAATTTCTGTAAAATGTATTATGTTTCTTCAGGAAATATTTCATTTCCTTAAATCCTAACAAGAAAATATCTAACTGAAGGTTTTCCCATTCAATATATATTTTAGGGGCAAAACTATTATTCCACTTGCCCGAAATTTGGTTGAAGTGAAATATTTTTCTTGTTTCTCTGACTCATTCATTTCAGTTTTCGGCAATAACGTCCCTTTTATGAATCTGAGAATGCCGAAATCAATTATGAAAACGCTACACACATGATTATGAAAATTTTTACCAATTATCAAAGCCATACTTTTATTTGTTTGATCGATTTATGTGACCTCGAATATTACAATGCCTTTGTAGAAGAAACCTTGATAAGGGTAGGGGGAGGAAAGGGGATAGACGTCAGCCAGGTTACCTATTTAAGCAACCAATAATCAGAACGTCAAAAAAGTAAATACTTCCTCGGAAAATAGAAAAACAGTCAAACTTTCCCACTATTGTATTATACATACCTATATAGTTTCAGTATAATGACGAGTCAAAATCAATATTGTCGTGTTTTCGTACTTACCTAACTAACTCATTCTTATAAATAAGATAATTAAAAGCTAACATAAATTTTTTAAGGTATTTATTGAAATCGTTAATATTTATCTAAGTATACGAAAGGTGGGGAATTTTAACTGTGATTGGCTGTCCTGACGGCTGGTCAGAGAAAATTAACTCAATATTTGTCTGCTGGGGTAGCCAACTACAGTAGAAATATTTTATGGTCTACGTATTTGTGTTAGTGGCTTAAGGTATACTATATCGGCATCTTAGGAACAACCACTTTTGGTGAAAATATTTCTGATCCAGTTTGTTTCAGTGCTACGTGCACATCTGCAGCTCTGCTTCATGACCAGTGATTGGCTGTTTTTTTAACTCTTACGTGTCTTAATAGTGTTCCTGTGAGGAAAAATCGTAATTTCATATTTGTATGAAATAGTTTTAGTTTTGTAGACGATACTTGGGAGAACATTTTCCTCATAAAAAATACCTCAAGCAGTTTTCCCATAGTGGCACTTCAAAGCCTAAAATTCCACGTTTTTGGTTCTTATAAGCCACAAAAACCAACGAACATGAATAAATTACAAAAATCTCACTGAAACTACGTGACACTGGCTACAGCTTGACGTTTTTTTAAATCCATTACAAAATGCATTTGCATTTTATAAAAAAATCTGAAATTTTGATTTTTTTGGTTTTTTTATAGACCGTTTTAATACAAAAATATTTTGTTATGGATTTTAAAACGTGTCAAGTAGTAGCCTACGTCGTCATATGGAGTTTCAGTGTGAATTTGTAAATTTATTTATGTTCGTTGATTATTGTGGCCTATAAGAACCAAAAAACGTGGAATTTTAGACTTTAATATGCCACTATGGGAAAACTGGACAAGATTATTTTTTCCCGTAAGATGAAAATGTACTCCCAAATAACGTCTAGAAACCTGACACTATTTCATAGAAATATAAAATTGTAATGATTTCCTGCCACAACGTTGCCCTTAAGACAGCCAACTTCCGAGGCTGCCAAGCTGCGTGGAGAGCTTCGGCCGTTACCAGATTATTAGATAGTTGCTAAACGCGCTAATGTACTCTCTGCATAGGAATGACATTTAAGACAGCCGCCTGGTGAAGGGCATGTTTATGTGTGTGAGGCGAAAATCGATTATACGCTACGAGCGACGTCAACCAGCACATGTATTGTGATATCACCGCTACGGCCAAAGTCGTAAACACGCGCGCAGCGTTCCCGTCGTAACGTTTTTAATGTGTTACTTTAAGCGGTGACTCTATAATTTTATTGAACGCGTCGCTGTATCAAAGTCCAATATACTTGTAGACCTTAATTTCGAACAAATCCGTTACACATATCTTGAGAAACAACCGCGTGAAGAAGCAAATTTTAATCAAGTTTGAGGACTTAAAAAAAAAATGCTTCCAGTGTGCGTGATGTTTCCAATGTCACATTCACAAGTAGTGTGAAGTGTGTTTTCTTATAGTATATAAGCACTGTAGACGTACGTTCACTGGTATCTGAGAAAAAAAAAACGTAATTCCAAACACGCTGCCTGCAGTACGAGCGCCAGCCAGGCATAACGTTACACACGCATATACACATTTAAAGTTCGTCAATTCACACTACACTGTTAAAAAACTTCCTAAAATGTTTAGGAAGTAATTAACCTAAACGCAATATGGGACAGTTATCATACTTCCGCCTTGTACATATGCAGACTTTTACACTTGTTACAATACAAGTCTGTTAACTTCATTATACATTTGACTATTTTATAAAAATGTTTAGTAGTGCTACCATGTATGTCTGGGAAACATATTCTACCATGCCTACTTCCTTAGCTCTCCTATACGCACGTGTGTAAAATTTGCAAACTATATTTTGAGTGTAAAGCATTTTTTCTCGCGGCGAAAATTGGCGTTTATGCGGTCTTTCTTTGGTATATAAATAGAGGTACGTCAATTTCGCGGATTCATCTGGCAGCAGCCTAGACTTGTCAGTCCTATACACCCACTAGCCACAATCGATTATCTATTGGCTTATAACCGTACAAGCAGGTAGCAAGCGATAGCAATTCGCATTATTTCCTTATTTACTACTGGCTTGCAGTAGTCAAACGCGTTTCGTAACAGCCGCCAGCAAGTCACAGACATGACAATGAAGTATACATAATTGGCGTTTAACCTGACCTGGAATGTAT
This sequence comes from Medauroidea extradentata, assembly GCA_003012365.1. Lineage (NCBI taxonomy): Eukaryota > Metazoa > Arthropoda > Insecta > Phasmatodea > Phasmatidae > Medauroidea > Medauroidea extradentata. The sequence goes on from PNEQ01106689.1 coordinate 48,993, forward strand.
ATGCGAAATTTACGTACCTCTATATATAAATCGTGCCGCAAAAAAAAATATTTTAAACGATATAGGTGTGCACAATACACCTTTACATTTAATATTACTTCAGGTAATGATAGGTTCACCAGTGAATGCACATTGTCAACTATAGGCGGTTCGGGATAAAGTGAGCACTCCAAAAAGCCCTGCTAAAGTTCTATTTTCAGCCAATTCGTATCTTTCCGCTCGTAACGGCTAACGATGGGACATGTCTAACCTCTCTGGACAAGTCACTTGATGCTTGCGCGTGTAAAATAAATTGTGTAGTCAGTATTGAGTAGTACAGTTTATTAACATAAGTTTATGAGTTATATATAATAAAATTATGTCCATTTCGGTTGGTTTTTCTTCCTGTATCGTTGAATTTAAATAGGAAACACACGGAATCATATTGCGTATTTTCGCTGCCAACCATACAAGCATTAAGGGGACTATGAGTAATGTTGAATTATATGCAATAACAGTTAGTGATATTTTTCAAAGGTTAAATGTTTAGTGCTCACTTCATCCCGGATGTCCTATAGAAGACTTCACGCCAGTTCGATGACTTGCGCCTAGAGGCTAGAGTGAGGCGTGTTGCCCTTACAGCTTCCACACTACAAAGACTCGAACACAAACAAGACGACCACCATAACGTTTTTACTGCGAATCACATACGTGTGGTGTCACAGCAAACTTATTCTGATCGCGCAGTCGAATGAGACAAACACACTGCCAATAACAATGAAGCGGAAGTGCAGATGTGAACGCACAGACATCGAAACAAGTATTATGCAGGAAGAATTTCGTGGAAAATCCAAGGTTCCTAGAGGCATTCATATCGAAGTTTATTCATGAAAATGTTTGGTTCCAAACCAATATTCTTTTACGAACTCGGGCTTCGTTTCCAACGACGCCGGGTAACTGTCGTGACGCTCGAAGTATCGGTGCTGTGTTCGCCTTGTTCATAAGGTCTCGCTGGGGAAGCTGTGCGCGATGGTTTTACAGCCCTGCTTAAACCTGCGGGGGGGGGGAGATAAAAAGGATTAAAGGGGTAGCAACAGGGGTGTGTAGGAGATAGAAGAGAAGGGCGAGGGCAATACCGCAGCCAATAAAACCAGCGCGCGTCGCCTGTCTTCATTAGCCAGCGTCGGAGCTGGCTACCGTTGCGTACCCTCTGCTCGTAAACTTGCCACACCTCAAGGTCTTGTCTCAACCTGGCCGGGTATTACTCCAACTCTCTAGGACATCAACACTGTCGCCGACCTAACGATGGCCGTCCGAGAGTGAGTGGGAGACTTTGGTCAGCGCTTATCATCGAGTTCTTCAGCGCAGATGAGGGAGTGACGTGAGGTGAGTATAAAGCGGCGCTGAAATGAAGAGGCTGGGGAAACAGGAGATTCATGATAAAACCCGCCGACCAAAGGAATCATCCAGCACGATTTCCACATGCGAAAATCCGGGGACCTACCCCGTCGGGAATCGAACCCGGATCGCCATGGTGGTAAGCGAATGGTCTGACCATTCGGCCCCCTCAGCCCCAATAATTACTTGTATTTTTCAGTTTTCGAGCCATGTATGGTGGCCAATAATGAACTGATATGTTGTTAGTTCTATGATGTAGTTTTGCCAACATTAGAAAACAGATTAATTAATGTGTGTCTAGCTTATAATTTGATACTGCTGTTTATTCGTGGTTAAGTGAGAATAGTTGATGCCTCGGTATTTTTGTCCTTTCAAGAAATTCGTATATTTCCGCCATTTTTCAGAATACACACAATGCTTTTGGTATTAGTCTAAGCACAGTTTATAGTTTTACTGTTTACAAAACGTAACGTTAGAGCCCACATTTAAAATATAATTAACTTTACAACACGTCCTTCGAAAATACTTTCGTAACATGAACGGCTTTCAGCAAAAAAAAAAAAAAATAATAAATACTGTACTCGACTTTTATCACTGGGAAATAACATCCATTCCTTGAATTGTTGCAGTTGTAACAAAATATTTGTAGGTCCCTCCAGATTTAAGTTTTTTTTTTTTCTGAAGTAACAGAATGATAAATTCAATTGTATCGTACACACTTAAACTGTAGTTTTTTCTTAAACTATCAGACTCACGATACACGTAGACATATTTCACTTGAAATCGTATATTCAAAATTACTGTAGTTGACATACGTACGTTTAACTTTTGTAATATTTCCTTGACTGCTATACATTTACCAGAGAGTTCTTTTAAAAATTGTCTACATACAAACCGCATGCATACATAAACGTATACATTTGTCGTGAGTAGCTGCATTCAAGTAGATTAATTTTACCACCGTCAACATCGTATGTTAAATTCATTTAGTAATCTCTCTGTACACAATGCAGACGTTGTGTTCGCTGCCCGAATTTTTCATTTTACACTTAGGGGAATCTACAGAGATCACCGTTAACGCCGAAACCAAATGTTGACAAAATAAAGTATAACTGTTTCGTGAGATACAACTTTCAAAACTAAGCAGTTCTCTTGTGGCGTAGTTATAACTTCAAACAAAAAGAAATAAGCCTGGTACGCGTAAGAATAATACAACCAAGCGAAAGGTAACGAAGCCGCTCATATCGCTTACGCAACAAAATTATTTTAAATTGTGGCAATCATACATTTTATAAAATATTACATAATTGAGTTTATGTATGTGTCTTTGTATGCACGTTTGTGCATGATACGCATGTATGTGTTTATGTATGGTACATGTTTGCACCATATGTATTTATGTAAAACGTTTATAGCTAAGGGGCCGCGTTAGTCGAGTGGTCAGACTTCTCGCCTCCCACCGAGACGATCCGGGTTAGATTCCCGACGGAGGATTTTCAAATGTGGGAATAGTACCGGACGATGCCGCTGGTCGGCGGGTTTTCTCGGGGAACTCCCGTTTCCCCCGCTCTTTCATTCCAGCGCTGCTCCATGCTCACATAATGTCACCCCCACCAGCGCTTAAGACCTCAATGTTAAGCGCTGACCAAAATCTCTTTCCTTCACTTCATTTATGCCTAAATATCTACTTTCAAATGTAAAATACGAGTCAAAAGAGACTGTAAGAACACTAGTCAAATATCTACTGTTTATAAATACTGTAGTCTACAGCCGTTTTAAGGGCACAAAGTTCTCTACGAAAACCGTTAAAAGTAAAATTTTTGATGACCCGGAAATTTCATAAACTAATGATTAATCGAGTAAAAAATTGCTAACGTGAACTTCTTTAGTACATGCGTTTCAAGAATGTTTTTTTTTTTTAGGTGAAAAAGAAACTGTATCTTTCTATTAAACTTTTTAAAACTATTCAGGAGAAAAGTGCACCATGATTTAAAATTTCAAATTCTAAAATTTCAACATACAACGTTGTGACTAGCAAGATATAGAAAATAATAAATTACAGGCATAACCAAATCCTGCACGAAAGTTTCGACATTGCCGTACGAGGTAGACAGTACGATGTTTCCGCATTTCCAAATAATCCTCTTAAACTGTGTCAAACACACATAGTTGATGTTAACCAATTTATCTTCGACGAAGGAAATTATAATCAACAGCCTCGCTGATTTTGTTCCGCCAACACGATGTAGATTAAAATCGATAAATTGATTTTATTGGGAAAGGAGATTTCCGTTAAACCATATCATTTTGCGGTTGTGACTATATATGTCACTTTCCAAACAGAACATCGTTCAATCAGGCAGTGTACATGCAGAGCTTAGAAGAGCTTTGTATTTAATTTATTTTTGTTTATACTAGACTGACTGATTAAATGACCCTTTACTTTGTCACTTTCTGCATGGTTAATACAAATATGTGAAGTTCAAATCGAAAACCTTTAATATACTCAAAGTTTTTATCATTTTTAGAATCCCACTGTTATTTCGGGTTAAATATCTGTTGTCCGATATTCGCTATTTTTAAGGAAACTTTAGACTGATCAACAATGTTTTCTAGTACACAACGATAAAGACAGGAAAATGTAAATAACTTCCAAAACAAGATGTTCTCCAAAAAATTTCCCAATCAGTTTCTGTATCAAATGAATCGCCGTATGTCATATAATAATAACAGTTTATAATAAATGAAAAACATGTTAATATATAGTTCACGGGGAGAGTAGATCACGAGGGCAGGGAATCACTCCCCGAAAACAGACTACTGAACAGGCGTCTGACCAAATCTAAAATATGACATGAAATGAAGACCCACGAATGAGATGAGACGGAATGCGAAAAAAAGATGTAACGGGAATTCTCTGAGGAAGCCCGTCAATCAATGGCAACATCCACCACGTCTCCCACTTGTGAAAATTCAGAAATTTATCCGCCAGGAGTCGAACCTGGATCATCTGTGTGTCTAGCACTCTAGTCACTTGCGCGAATTTGATCCACGTGAATGAAAATACGTACAAACTTTATAATTTCACGTTTGCTTTCAGTCACACCACGTGATTAAAATAACCGTAGTTTCGTGAAATTTTCGTTATTGTCTCGACGTATTTTCACCTTGTGGTGGACTCTGAGTTAGTGAAGAGAAGCCGCTAAATTCAGGTCCAACAATGTGGTATCACTGTGTCAGTGAACAACCAATTAGCAGCTGCTGTATATTTCAGTTTACATATACTATTCTTGAAGACTAGCCCACTGGACAGTGAACGAGAGTGTTTTTCAAGACTCTAGTAAGGTTAATTCTACTACAGGTTAGAAATATCAATGTTAAAACTTTGTCGAAGGTAACATTTCTGCCACCTGAGCTATGGTATCAGCAAATGGTATAAACTGACCAGTAACAGAGGTTTCCTGAATTTTAAGTTACATAAAATTGGTAGTTTGAAAGTCAAAATTTGTTTGCATTTAACTTTAAAATTAAATTAAAAAAATTCTCTCTTCACCACGTCTAGCTAAAATAAATTCTACTACGTTTTCGGATTTATTTGGTACTTTAGCGATTGTGCGCAACTGGAGGATGAAATCTTCCCGGTGCCAAGCTCTCCCATTAGAAAACATATTTTATTTTCCAACCTGCAGTATAAAACCTTAACTCTAGCAATAGGACGACACTGTTGAGCAACATGGCGGCTAGTAATTCTCTAATCAGCAGCAGACAAACACGCCAGAAAGAGACCTTAATGGCTGGGAATATTTCTCAACAACCGGGGACCAATCAGACACAAGGTCTATATTTAAGAGCCTCGAGAAGCGCAATTAGACTTGATATTCGCGGAACGATTTCCACACCAACTATTTTCAAAGCCTTAAAGGGGACGGGGGTGTTAGACAATGATATTGTATTTTCAGTTTTAGAGCCATAACAATTTGTTCAAATTGTATTATCAAAATGTTATCTTCGACAAAGCATAGGACATATTCGTGGAAAACTGCTTGAAATAAATAATAATGGAATCTTTCATTAATTTGTAATGCAGAATCATTGCAAGAGAATTCTTGAACTTAAACATATAACTCTCTTGCAGTTAATGAAATATTCTATTATTATTTATGTCAAGCAGTTTACCAAGAATATAACCTATGCTTTGTCTGAGACGAAAATTTTGATAAAACAATTTGAATAAATGTTATGGCTCAAAAACTGAAAATACAATAAAATTGTCTAATAATCCGTTTACGCCAAATTTGAATGGATTTACAAATTTTTTATATTTTTACTGGATATCGTTTGTTTTATAGACATTCATTGGGACTATATTTTACTGTACTGAAAATTTTCTATCTTTCATTGTTTTTGTACAGTGGCATGTTAAATCCCAAATTTGCGTTAAATGGTTTTACACAAGAAATTAAAACTAACTGATTTACAGTAAGGAAATTATTCACACTGAATAACAGTGTCAGGGGTTATTTCAAGACATACATACAACATACTTATTGACACTTTTTAAGTTTTTAAAAAGTACATAAAATTGCGAAATTTTTACTTCAAATTTAACCATTTTTTAAAAATACAAAATGTATTCAAATGCGATTTTATATCCCTCATGACGTCGTCCACGAGCATGTTATTCAGAGTTAATTATTTAATTTCTCTAAGTCAGTTAGTTTTCATATATTGTATTGAACTATTTTATGTGAATTTGGGGTTTGACCTGCTATTATACAAAAAGTATGAAATCTATAAAAATCGTCATTACTGTAAAAATAGTATATATATATATATATATATAAATAAAAGGAAGTGCCCCACTCACTGACTGACTCATTCATTCATTCATTCATCATCAACGCCCAGCCCAAACCACTGAACCTAGAAACGTGAAATTTTAAGGGAAGTTTCTCCTTGTGGCGTAGGCGCGCACTAAGAAAGGGAATTTTGAAATTCGGCTATTAAGGTGGTGAAATGGGGTGAAATGTATTTTTTGCAAATCTTTGATATTTCTCGAACCCGACGGGCTATCGTCGTCTTATTCACTTCGTTAGGTCGCAAATACAAATGTCTAGAAACAAATTTCAGGATTTTTCGAAATTTTCATATTAAGGAGGTGAAAAGCCGTTTCATTCGTTTACAGTAAATCCTCTCTTCCTCTTAAACCACCTGAGATATCGAAGTGATTTTTTCTTTAAAATGAAGCTTACGCAAATACCTAAAAAGCAATTTCAGGATTTTTCAAAATTCGTTTTTGAAAGCCGGTAAAAAAATAAAACAGTTTTTGATTAATCAGTCGTATCACCTAAACCGTTAGAGATATCGAGGTGGCTTTTGTCTTGTAATGAAACATAAGTAAATACCTAAAAAGTAATTTAACGATTTTTGGAAATTCGTCCTTGAAAGACTATAAAAAAATAAAACGTGTTTAAGAATAATCTTTCGTAACACCTGAAATAGTTCAAGATTTGTTTCCTTTTTATTTCTTGCTTATAGTTAAATCTCTTTGGACTATAGCCTGTACACGCGAAATAACTCTCATGGCCTGTCTAGAATAATTTATAGTTAAGTCTGTGGAGTTGCGGTTTA
>PNEQ01106690.1:5312-63805 GCA_003012365.1 Medauroidea extradentata
ATATATATATAGGACGAGTTGGGAGGAAAGTTACATGCTTTGAGGGGTGATAGTACTGGAGATTTCGAAGCAAATGTTTCTAATAAACATATGCCCATTTCTTAACCGTTTCAGAGAAACCGAATGAAAACAACAAGGAACGGGATAAGTGCAGGTGACGGTAAATCACGCTATTGTTATCTTATGTTGTGTGTAGTTTTGTACATTTCCACACGGTGGTGCTCTAAGCTTGGTGCAGTCTCAGTCCTACAGCGCTTGCCCTAGTATTGGGAACTACACTGTTGTTAAGTGTACAGTGAATATAGTTAAGTGTAGTTAAAAATGCTACAGGTCTTCACACATGCAGAGTATGCTGACATTATGTTCGTCTACGGTTTCTCCGATGGGAATTCCAGAGCCGCTGTTCGTGAGTACGAACGACGATTTCCTAATCGCAGAGTTCAAGATAGCAGGGTGTTTGCAGGATTGCGTGACCGTGGTACGCTTCCCAGCGTAAATGTTGTATCCGAAAGTCCCGTACAACAAGCTCTTAATGAAGTTGAGAACATTCTTCAGGTACTAGAACGCAGTACAACAACTAGCTCGAGACGAATTGCTGCTCAACTTGGCCACCGAGGTCACCTGATCTTACCCCATTGGATTACTGTGTGTGGGGTTGGCTTAAAAGCGAAGTCTACACACGCAGGGTGGACACATGAGAGGAACTTCTCGCTCGTATTTACCATACTTGTGCTCAAGTAAAGCAATGTACTAATGAGCTCAGATCAGCAACACAGCAGCTGTCTATCAGAGCAGCAAAATGCATTGAAGTTGGTGGTGGAGTGTTTGAACATGTTTTGTGAAGAAATGTACACAATTAAACAAAACATACGATAACAGTATCGTGATTTACCGTCACCTGCACTTATCCTGTTCCTTGTTGTTTTCATTAGGTTTCTCTAAAACGGTTAAGAAATGGGCATATGTTTATTAGAAATATTTTGTGTGGAATCACCCCTCAAAGCATGTACATTTCCTCCCGACTCACCCCGTATGTATGTGTATATATATAAATATAAATAAATAAATAAATAATATATATATACATACAGCGTTTGTAGGCACTAACTTCTTGGCTTGAAGTATTTGGTAATGAAATCCATTATTTGAAGGAAAGCATCAGTACGAGGTGTGATAATCCTGTTAACGATGAACTTGATACTCTGACGTTCCAGTATCGTATAACTGTTCGCACAATACACACATGTTTCATCATATTTATACGGTCGATTGAATTTATACAGAAATGTTTTTAAAGTTATTTCGTATCCAAATTTGACGGTAACGATGGTCAGTTTTTGAAAATTAAGTTGGTGGTTTTAAAAACGGTTTTTCTATTTACTGAGAAAAAATCTCTATGAACATATGGAAAATCAAATAGTTATTTTCAGTCAACGAACAAATTATTATCGTCGAAACTTATGCTAACATTTCATAAACATATTTAAGACGTTTTAATGTTTTCCTTTTACTTTTGCGGCCTTGTTCAGTTTTGTCGTTTTCCTTAATGTTATATGACTTACTATTCTATCAAGTGGGGGATGAGTAAATTTAATATACATCTATGTAGTACGTAGTCCATAACTATTATTCCTTTTTTTAATGTAAAACTGACCATTCGGCTACCATAAAATATTCTCGTCTAACCGAAAGCTGTTGATTAACGTTGTTGAAGAAAGTCCTTCCTTTATAGAAAAGGAATGTTTTATTATGTTGAGAACATTTAGAAAGCCTTACGAATTGCAAATGATAAATGTAGTTTTCGATGATATCTGTTTCATTATTTTTGCAATTTTAAACACGCTCTTGCTTAAGGAATTAAAAGTAAGCATTAGATTCCTTTAAAACAAATATCACTATAATTTCGTACTAAAGTTAATTTGATAAACACTTTTTGTAGCACTGTTTCCATAATGTAAAATTTCCGTGTATGTAAATGGTGCTCTACTGTATTAAATATTTAAAAATCTTTAAGGTACAACCCATGCTGACGCATGAAGCACTGAATCAGTGGTAGGATTCCATGAATCTCTCTCTATCTCTCATCTCTTTTTCTTAAAAAAAAACTATACATATTTATGTGTGTGCGTGTGTAAATTGATGACAATTCAATTCGAAAAGATAACTATATAATTCTAGATAAAAAAAAATTATAAAGGAATTGGAAGATAGTTTTCTGCTCGTCGTATTGCCTAACTTTGCTCCTGAAGGAGATACACCCTCCGATGTTAGGGGTGACAACTTGTGTCGTATAGTTAAAATTATTGCATGGCGTTATGAGTAACACCACACGTTATACTACAGGCATGGAGATGTCAACAAGCTTGAGAAATAAATGTCGTTGTATGAGAGTGACGTTCACTAAAACCGCAGTTAACATTACTTATGCATAACGAAAATATCATAGAGATAAAACTTTCAAGTGAATATCTGTGTGACAGGTAAGTATATTATTTATGGAGGGACGGACGAAAAGGCGTAAAATGGCTGTAAAAACAGCAGTTTTACAAAACAGTCTTGACCGATTTCGATGTATTTTTTTAGAGTATGTATTTTTTTACGCTGTAAATATGTAAATTTAATTACGATGCAAAATTCTGTACGAAAATAATGTTCCGGAACAAACGATATCAGAATCTATTTGCGATTTTATGTTGCAAATTATTCTAAACATGTAATTTTTTTTCCTCTGCGGGTACCGCGGGAGATCTTAGAGGATGTTCCACTAGCGCTGCGACACGTTATGTAGTACCAACATGATTGTACACCGGCGTATTACAATGCAGCAGCTCTCCAGGAAGTAGATCGCATATGACCATGACAGTAGATAGGAAGGGATGGACGTGTATCCTGGCCACCAAGGTCACTGGATCTCTGTCCCTTAGACTACTCCTCGTGGGGTTTCGTTAAAACACTAGCACTCCTGTGAAACTACGGAAAGTGTCGAGGAATGCATGTTGCTGTAAAACATGCAACCAACGATCACTTCCGTGCGGTTAAGGCCGCGGATGTGCGTCGTGAGCGTACCTGTGTTGGGACAGATAGAGGACAGTTTGAACACATGTTGCTTAGAAACTTACAAGGTGCAATTAAGACTGTTTCGTAAATGTGAATACACTGCGTCGTATTAAGTGCTGGTACGTACACATTGTAGCTCCTGTGTTTCCAGCAAATTGAAACAATAAACATCTTCGTTTTTAAATGTACTGCGCCCCTGCATTCAAGTACCTCCCTTCCTCCTTCCTTGTTGTCATGTGTGCTGCATACATATAGGTAATTAAGCTGTACATCGCGTGTTCCTCGGAAGCACGCATTCACGTACGTGCTACACGGGTTGCCTACCTGTCGGCGTAGTCACAATTCTCCGACCTTTGTGTGCCTGCACCTCAAAAAACGGTTTGTCTGAGCGTGTTCGGACAAGTACACATTTTATTTCCTTATGTCATTCCGGTCTTCTCTCTCTAGGATTGGCTGCTACAGGCGTACATGTACATAGATACATGCATAATAACAAAGGCAACCGCATGTTTTCATCGCACGGGGTCGGATGATTTCACACTTTGTTCCCTGCATACGTGTTGTAATGTGTGTGTGTATATATATGAGTGATACTTGGTGAGCGGTATAGTTTTTTTCAGTCATATGTTTAACTCTACAGTGAAACAGAGGAACAAATTCTTCAATAACACTACCTCAGTAACAGGAGAATATTATACTTGGTAATCCACGTGCTAATGGTGTACAATCGTGTCTAAATCACCGCTTCCCTCTGTGAGGAGGCCTGAACCAACTTAGCTGGCATGTCGACCATCATCTGTGTAAAAGTGTGGCGAAGGCCGTGGTTTACGACTTGTTGGTTGCAGGTGCTAATGTGTCGGGGCAGCGTGCTTGCGTAGACCCTGACATAGTTGCCAGTGTTTAGTGGCGTTGCTGTCTTGTCGAGTTTCCAGGGGACCCATCACTTAAGGGTGTCACTTACCTGCGCGTTAGAGACGCAGAAGTGACGGAGCTGTAAGAGCGACCTTGAAGCGCGCATCAACTGAACTGGCGTGCAAGATTCCTGGCGATACATTTTTACGATGGGCCTGTAAGCAGTGATCACATAATTTGATTGGTGGAAAGCCTGTAGCAAAGTTCATCGCACGTTTCTATCTGAGTTTTAAATATATACGGTAAGTATGTACATTTGGAAGTACGACAGTCTGAAAAGGCCGTTGTTAGCTATGTTAGAGGGCTTAGAAACAGTTGATTTGTATAAGCATTGGGTCTTAATAATGAACTTCCGTCCTAGTCTGAAGCGCGTTTTTTGTTAATAAGGACAATGTGCTCATGTGGAGTACCTTGAAAAAAAAAAACGTATTTACGAACACACTGCAACTCATTCAGACTGCGTGGTAGGCGGCACCCTTAAGGGGCCTCCCTTTCTGTGCTTGAAATGCGTTGCAGCGAGTTGCGATTTTTTTTCACGAAACTAATTTCTAAACGCGCATTGAATTTATATATATATATATATATATATATATATATATATATATATATATACATATATGTATACACATACGAAAAGAACACACACTTCCAACCATGTCACTATAGTTTCAAACCAAGGTCAGTAGAAGGAAGGTCGTCCCAAAACGCAAAATTGCTGTCATTGGACAGTAGCGTATGACGTAGCTCGGAGACCCGAACACGGCGGCATTTCGAATTATACGTGTTTTAAAATGCTGCATTTCATAAAATACTTAATTGTGTTAGTCATTTTAACGATATATCTACATAGTGTCAGTGGTGAAGTATGCAGTATATATGTTTGTTTTACTATTTTGTTTTGATATTTTGCATACAAAACATACGTTATTTAAATAAATCTTGGTAAACTGTAGGTTATAATAGGTTACGGGACGTGCCTCGTACCATACAAACGGTGAGTTTTAAAGCCGTTTTATACTTTATGCGCCTACACGGAGTTATGTTGCGTTAGGCTATGGTTTTCGTTTTTAAAATAAAAACTGTTATGACAGTGTCAATACGAAGTTAATGCTGATTTTGCCGATAAATACAATTGGCTGTAGGACATTCCACATTCGGTAGGTTACAAGTATTTTACGCCTTTGAACTTCCAGGTGATTTTCAACATTGGATAAAGTAATACAAGGGTGCATTTTTCAACAGTTTTTTAATTTTTTTATTTTTAAATATTTCGCCTAGTGTTTACCCTAGTCCCGACTCAAAGCAGTATCACACAAAGATATTTCAAATTTCGCTCGGTTGCTTTGTGTTCCGAGCAATGAAAATTGCCTGGGCATTGGTTTTCTAGATGCTTTAATTTATTCTTTGTTTTTCAATGTTCTGAGGAAATAAAAAATCCAGTGAAGGGGAAGAAGGTTAAAGAGTGTAATGTAAGCACATCTCTCAGGACTATTTTTTTTTGTAAATTTTCTAAAACCATATGTTAAAATATCTGTCTTAATTATACTGACAGTTTATCGTCAGCATTTCAAAATTTCAAGATTCTCGTAATTTACCTAATAAGTTGAGTATTTCCACTATCACAGTCCAACACACTGAAATTGTTATTACTGAGATTTAAACAAATATATATATATATATATATATATATATATATTTATAATTTTAAATACTGAGACACAGTAGGCCTACCTATTTAACAAATTCCTAAACCATCCAGAATTTCTCTCTGTCATCGTATTATGCTACACTGTGACTTACTTCTTCATCCTAGTCCACACGTTTAGAACCATCACACGGTTGTCCCTTCTATAGAGTCAGTCAGCCTTACCTTCAACTTACCCCACACTCCTCCATCCTCATTTAATAGCCTAAACAGTCTCACTGGTCTCTCAACCCTGTTCATGTCCTTTATAAAGGGCCACCTCATTTCCTTCAGCATCAGAGATAGCTTCTCCTCTTTGACTTGCCACTGTTAGCTCAACCTAACCTTTACCCATTTGGCTGCCCTTCTCTGCACCCTCACCACAACTTCCATGTGTGGGTCCCATACTGCAGTAGCATATTCCATCATTGACCTAACCAAAGTGCCATATACCTTCTCCTTCACCTCAGGGCTAACTCCCTTTAGAACCCTACCTGGAACACCCAGGGCCTATTTCCCCTTAGAACCTACTCTTTGCACTTATTTTGTCCACCAAAGATGTTTTGCAACATTATCGTAAGGTATTTGTCCTCTGAGGCAACCCTGCATCTTGTTCTTCCCATTTAAAACCTTCCTCACTCTTTTCTTTATCTTCGTAAATCGTACTGCTGTGTCGTTTTCACATTAACCATCATTTTACTTCTGACAGGCTATCTCCTTACCTGCTCATTACTCTCCTGCAACTTTTCTGTCCTACCGGCCTTTTCATGTAAGATACAATCACCTGCAAACAGCATTAATTTGCTACCCACAACCACCTCCGTTGTTTACCTTAACTGAAAACAGCAGGGGGGCCATTACACTTCCCTGTGGAAGTCCAGATGTTACCCTTCCTTCATGTGAAAAAACATCCTCTACTTTCACCCTCTTTCTCCATTCTCACAATAAATCACTGATTACTCCTCACCACCTTCATGTTCTCAAGGACAAGAAGTACTGAGAGTATTGCACACGTCTGCTAAACAATAATGAAATAATAGCAAATAATAATTACGTATCCACAAAAACTGGATTGAATTGCCTAACATGTTAATGTATGAAAAGTGCAAGCTTTTGAAAAGAGATCATGTTAAAGAAATGCATCATTTTGCAAACAGTCAATTCACAAAGATTGAAAAAATATTCTTCTGTACATTTGTAACAACTTCAATATACTCTGCGTGCGCGTGAGAATGTGCGTGCATCTAGCATTTTTCAGGAAACTAATTTGCTAGGTTTGACTCAACAACTGCCTTTCTTTAAACCTGCAAACTCCTACAAGTCTATTAATAAGCTAGCTTAAACACAAATTTTCAGCATGCAAACTAGAAAAAGGTACTTAAAATTACAGCTGTTGGAGAGGAGCTTGGTGTTGTATTCATATGAAAAATTTGATAGACAATTCTGTTTGATTGAGAGGAGTCACTAATAAGATTTTGTCTGCAAGTCCAGAGTTTGTGCATTTACAGTGAAACCTCGTTATAAAGAGTATAGCTACATACCACCACCTTCACGCTAACAATAACATGTATGTGCGATATCTCTCTTCAATAAATGTAAATTGTCTGAATACAACACAAATATTCCATAAAAAGTTTTTGCGGCAATTCACAGCAAGTTGTTATAAAGAAATTCGAACGTACCTGTACCTTCGTAAATAATTGTTCTGGAAATATAGCATAGTTTGTAATACACATCCTAGCATCTGCTATGGAATGCAATAGTATTGTACTGTTGTAAATATAATTTGTTTGCTATTGGACTACAACAACCACAATCACAACCTAGAAGAGTGCAAGCTCTGGAATCAACTATTTCTCACTCACCACTTACTTCATGGCATTAAGTTCAGGGCTCTCTACTCTCAACTAGCATATATCTTCCCCCTGAGAACTTCTTTTTAACAAAACTACATTTTTCTGGTCAAATTATAACAGCTATAATCCCTGAATTTTATTGATATATAACTTACATTTGAACTGTAATTTGTTGACTTCTGTAGGCAATTAAGATTGTGGATTTTATTGTGCTTTACATTGGTGTTTATCAGCTTAGCAGAAACAAAATTGCTGACTTTAAATATGTGAGAAACTCTTGCAATGTTTTTAAAAAAAAATTGGTCTCCTGAAAACATATCTAAAATAAAAATGTTTGAAAATTCAGTAGAACTTGTAATAATTTGCAGGAACAGTGTGTTCATGTCACAAAATATTTTGACACAGCAAGCCTCTTCACTCAGCTATGAACATCAATCACGACTACAACAGGGACAGAATGCAAACCCAGTAACCCAAAACCATGCAAGACCTTGCAACAGACTCATTTTTTTTCCTTCAACAAAGAAAATAATGTGGGTAATGTTTAAACAGAAAGTGTCTAAAAGTAGGGACATCATTTGATAACACAAATATGTGGATATTTTTCACACAACTGTCTGTACTACAAGAGTACATATCACATAAACAGGGAAATAACTGCATCAGACAATCTTACGTTCTGTTGTCACACTTTGGATTGAATTCATTAAACCAGTAAAACTAATTGGAAAAATTTACCAAACTTACACAATCAATTTAATGACGTGAAACAATACCATGCAGGACATCTACGATTCATAACAGCCTTTAAAAAAGTATCTTGGTAATAACCGAAATATTGTTTTACGAGCAGTTATGAAATTTGACAAGACAGTTAAAAAAAATCTTGTTTAAGGGTGAACCTACATTATAAGTTGTAATTATGAGAAGTACACTACGAGTTTAATGCCATAAAAAAATTAAAATAAATTATTAAAAAATAAGTTTATATATAAATATCACAAAAAACAAGTACACTTGTTCCAGTACTTTATTTTTATTTAGTTATAAGTTATGTACAATAAAGTTAAGAAAAAATATCCATGAGTTCATTGTACATGTCTCTCTTTAGTTACCGTACACCATCATGTAACACTATTCAGTAATGTTAGACCATTTAATGGAGCTGCATTAGACTGATATTGCTTGCGACTAAAGTAGTTTCGTACACACAGACACATCACACAAGCAGTAAGTCATATCAACAGCAAATGTAACCCTGACAAAAACTATACAACAATGTGCAATCCTAAAAACACATTAACACAGTCATTACAGTAGGTTTACTTGCATGGAGGCTCCAATTTTTTTGAACACAACACTATTTTTCAGAAAAAGAAAAAAATCCCATTGTTTGATTTTATGCAAAAAAATTAACGAATTAAGGTGAATTGCAAAAACAATTTTTAACAATTTTTAAAAATGAGATTTACAGGTCTAACAATTCCCGTAACATATTTTACAATAAACCATACCAAGTAGACCTAGAGCGTAAATCTGACAGAAAATCCAGTACGCCATATTCACACATGACTAAGTAACCTGATTATGTATTTGAAGTACGTTTCGTTTATTGAATACGACAACAAAAGTATATTCTCATCCCTGAAAACCCATAAATGAGCATGAAAACGACAACTGGATCAACAATATGCATTCTTTCAAAAATAAAATATGTGATCGTAAAAATTTCTGTCATTTATTGCTCCCACATGTTAAGACACAAAACACTAGGGCCTATACAGAAAAAAAAAAACTGCAGCACAACATTTAACAGATAATTTTCAAATTTTTAATATCTGTGTACAACTATCAGTAAAATAATTTTTAACATAAATGCAGCTACACTATTAGCATTTTAGATGCTGTTAAACATGGCCTAATATTGAATTTGCACACCCTTCATTGCAATATGTTGGTGTCCCAGGTTAAAATTTTGACATTTTCTCTGAGCTGGTGTAATTATTGTCATTTCATTGTCCAACAATTACTTCATCGCATTTCTGGACAACTGAAGTTTTTCCTACCAGGTTAGGATTTGCTGTTATTTTATTTATTTATTTATCGTATAGCACATGACTGACACAACAATTAGTTCATCTGAGAGAGGGGGGAAAGCAAGTAATAGCTCTGAATCAAGCTGATTCAGCACTTGCATTGCATCTTCCGTAATTACATTATACTGAAGAATTGTCTATGTAGGCACTCTTGTAAGTGATGTGATGCGTGGTCTGGAAGGCTCATGTTGCATTCCCCACTTGTGTAACGTAACACCACGTCTTCTGTTGCCAGTACTGATCCAGGTTCTGCGTGGAGTGTTGAATCCATGAGGCAGAATGTTAGATTCAATCAATAAATACCATGTTGGATTTACTGTGTTATGTAGTGAGGAAATTGCATTTTTCTCAAGTACCTGAAACAATACTCAAAATAATAAATCACAGGAAAACAAAAATAAGTTGTGTAACTTATGCCTAAAAATATATAGTCAGTCTCATATAACATTTTCCGTATTTTGACAGTTCACTTCAGAGAAGTGTGTCTGTAAATACGCTTGCAGAGACATTGCTTTTCCATGTAGCCAGGTAGGTTAAAAGCTCCAAACGATGGAACTGACAGACAAACTTCTCAGAGCAGAAATGTCAAAATATGGAAAAGTTACACGAGAGATACTATAAAACATTTAACGGCAGATTCACAAACATCATTTAAGTAAGTCTATGTACGGAACTTAAGGGCGTGGTCTACCACATTTTTCATCACCATTTTTTTTTATTTTTTATTTATACAAGATATTTTTTTCTTATTATAGACACAAAAAATGTAACTAAATTTGGCTGTTATGAAATTTCTTTATCTCTCATAGTTTTCGCGTAATGGCTTGTTAAAGTCATATTTTGCATGTTTCCGTTTTAACGACTACACTAAAACCAACTGCTATACCAAACTCAAAAAAATCACAGTGGATAAAGACATTGCAGGCTACAGTGTCATGCTCATAAAAATAAAGAATAAAAATTATTCGAATTTTAAAAAAATGCTGAAACTGAAAATAAAAATTTAAAAAACTCAATAATTTTTATTATTTATGAGCATGTCATTGTAGCCTGCAATGTTTTTATCCACTGTGATTTTTTTTTAGTTTGATATATATGTTGGTTTAAGTGTAGTCTTTAAAACGGAAACAAGCAAAATATGACTAACAAGTCATTACGCGAAAACTATGAGATAAAAAAGTTTCATAAAAGCTAAATTTTGTCACATTTTGTGTCTAAAAGAAGAAGAAAATATCTAGTACAAATAAAAAAATGTTTCTATAGCAAAAAAGCATCTTTTGTGCACATCCCTAGATTATACGTCACGAATACAAATATGTGAACATCACACACACTCAGAATTAAGTTAAGAGTGGTTGGAAATCTGCCTTAATATTTGAAAGTACAGTACCATACCTAATATTATTTTTCAATTTCTATAGTAATGAATTTACTTAGTGAGATTCAATGTGTATTCTCTATTACTGCCTTTACAGTAAATTAGTAGGCAGGATAAACTACAACATAAGACAACATGGTAAGGAACCGGAGTGAAACTCACTGAAGGAAAGAAGAGTGGGAAGGCCGGCCAGGATGTACAAGATGGTGAATGGATGGGAGGATGAGGTGCAAGGTAAGTTAGGCCACCTATTAACTACTGCAGAGTAGCCAATGGAGGAAGAAGTAATAGTAGTGAGAATATTCATACCTTGAGGAACAGAACAGTGGCGACAGTCTGTGCTAAGGAGTTTGGTAAATGGGTAAAATTTACTTCTGGCTGGAAGAGTTGGTGAAGGCAAAGAACGTTGGAATGTTTAGAAGGGGCTTGGAAAGTGTTTGAGGAAGCAGTTGCAGCTTGCCATCCGGAGGGTGCTCAACTGCAAGTGAAAAACTATCATTAGGCTATAATTACTAAAAGCTAAAAACAAACTGCCTAACTACGAGTTATTAGACAAGCAACTGTAAAGGCCATTCATTGAAGGGAAGGGGGAAATGAGCAATTATATTTAAATAAAGTAGGTAATAATCTTAAAGGCCCACTGAATAATAGGCAGTAATTATCATTCAGGTTTGATAAATAATGTTTGACAGCGCATGTATCCTAGAATGACAATCCCCTAACCTGTATTTGGATTTATTTAACTTATGCGTGTAAAAAATATTCTGTTTGTAATCAGATAAGGTTATACTTAAAGTTTCAGAGATCAACATTTACACAATAACATGACAGGTTGATTATACAGTCTACAATTAGGAGTAAATTTACAGTAATAAAATTCGCAACTCCAGTACCACTAGACTCCTGTAACCGTTACTGGATGCAATGGAACTGCCAAATTAAGTAAATGGGCTAAAGGTCAATAAAATTTGCCAAACTACGCACTGCTACAAAACTAATTTCCATCATGCAATTGTAAATTCCAAGTTCTGTTCTGAATATAATAATAATAATAATAATAATAATAATAATAATAATAATAATAATAATAATAATTTCATTCTTGCAGATAGACTGTCGCCTGGCAAGTTTACATCTCTCATTCACTCTCTCTCCAGACCCTCCTGAACAACCTAACCCTCTCAACCCACACCAGTTTCTCTCTCGGCACGTTCCACTCCCTCACCTACCTCACCATTGACTGCCTATCCCTCTCTGTCGTCCTCCAAGCTATCCGGATCTTCTCCCTCTGTAGACACTCCTGAATAACTGGAGACCTAACTCCCCTGTCCACCTCTCTCTTCACCACCTTGAACATCATAACAAGCCTCTCCACTCTTTCCAACCCATTTCTTTCATCATTGCTGATAGCCTGTAGTTTCCCTCATCCTCATATTCTCGTACTTGCCTTATCCACCTACCCTAGCCACCCTACGCTGAACCCTCTACAGCTCCTGTACTTATCCTTCCTTGTAAGGATCCCGCTCTGCAATTATATAGTCCAGCACTGGACGCACCATTGAGATGTATGTATGCTTTATCCTTTAGCCCACCACTGATTCTATTCAGGACACTTCCTAGCATTCTCAGGGCCCTTCTTCCTTTAGAAACCATTCTTTATACCTGTACTTTCCACCCTCGGTCTTCCTGTAACACTACTCCTACGTACTCCCTTATGGAAAAAGCTTATATCTGAATTTGGCTAGATCTGAGACTGATCTGTACCAGATATGAATTAGTGTACATTTGCCTATCCCTGATGCCAGATCTGGCCCAGATACACTTTTTTCATATGGGCTTGTACTGTCACCTCCCATACCTACCTCATACTCACTCCATTTGTACACGAGCCTGCTCTTTATCCTCTAGTGAATCTCACCGCCTTTGTCATCTTGACATTATGCCTAATTTTATTATTTTCTGTGCATTACTCAGTCAATGTCTGCATGCAAACTGATTCCCTCATTTATCTCCGAATACACACAATCATCCATATACAACCTTACTACCTTACAACTCACTTCCTATCCCATGCCATTTGAGTAAGACATGTGACTGTTATAAATGTTACAGTATAAACAAAACCCATCACTGCATACATCGGAATTAAAATTTAATGTGTACTGATGACATCTAGCAGAACCAAAGCAAAGTCGTTTTATACCTACAAGACGACTACTTCGCTCACATAAGCTGGTTTGGACAGTTACTTAGATACATTTACATCGTACAATAAAATGAATCTACCTTTTTCGTTTGTATTCTTGACAGTATGTTTATGAGGTCGTTTCGTAGTCGTTCTCTGCAGCAAAGGAACCAGCACGTTGATACTTTTTGTCCTGCCAACGATGTACCCTATTTTCATCCTCTTGTAAGTTGTAATACTGAATGTGTGGAATATCCGAATTTACTTCAATCTTCTGTAAATATTTTAAACACACATAAACATTACCTACAAACTATTCAAAACAATTTACTTCGATTAAAATAAAAACTTTCAACACAGCTACGTGCGAAACCAATACATTTGATACAGTTGTTTACAATTCACGGTCTCCAGGCTACGTCATTTTCCGAAGATACCCGAACGACCCGAACACGTTTTTGCCGTTTTGAGACGACCTCTCCTTTATAGACCTTGGTTTCAAACATTCAGCACATTTATAAAAAAAAATAGTTAACGGGTTCCTCAAAATGGCCAAAAATGGGTTTTCCAGACTGCCGTATCCGTAAAAACAACAACCGGATTCGAAAAACACGACTATAGAAACAAGCGTTAGACTTTGAACTATGCTGGCCACAATTGAAATGTGATTACCGCTTAAAGTCGCATAGGCAAAAGGATAATAGTAAAGCACTTGCACGCCATCTCAGTGGCTTGCGTGGAGAGGTGAAAATGCATTACGTACGTCGGCTAACAGCAACCTTACCGCTCTTGTCTCACACAAAAATGCAACCTATCTAGGGAGGCCCCTTAAGCCCACTGCACAAGTAACCACATTTCTTACAATATTGCATGCTAGGAGTCTTGCGTGTTTGTCTGCGAGCTGCTTCGCTCAAACGTCTACTGGCTACAAGCAGCCTTGCGGGCTCCGATATTGGTTTTGCCTTATCGACTTTGCGTTATTTTTGTAGCGAGTTCCACTGCAGTATGTCGGCAGTGACCAATTATAATACACGTAAACAGCATGAGACAATGTTTACAGATTTAGACACTCATGAGTCGAGAAACATTGAGCAAGGTGATATGCCGGGAAACCAAATCACTGTGTTAATGTATACAAATAGGTATAGATAAGAGACAGTTTTGCATCCTTTTAGAACATAAAATATAATTATAAATATTTATTGTCAATACTTTGGATACAATTATTGCAGTACAAGTAGGAAAACAACCAGTATCACGCACAGTGGAAGTTTGTAGCACACTTTCTGTACTATAGAGGTAATGTACACAGTTATAAAATAATAAACAAACTACTACATTAACTATTAAATTATACTTTATCGTGTGCGGTGTGCTTTATGCAGGTCGGGTATGTGACTTATCCAATGGAAGTGGCATTAGCAAGTCTAGATGTTACACAGATATTTTTTTTTACAGTTGTGGGATTTATAACACAGGTACTTTTCCTGCAAATTAAATTTATGTTTGTCATTTGTTAGAGGTGGATAAAGTAATCTAGAATAATTGTAGAAAAAAGTAGTAAAATCCATTAATTCGTTTTATATTAGGCCTAGTTTTGTTTCATTGTTAAAACATGGATTAAGAATTAAAGCCTCGGAATTTGACTTTTGTTCCTACAACATATCTTCACATGATCGGTACTTTAATAGGTATGGAAAGGTACGAGGTCGACAGACTACTGGAATACTCTATCGTCAATAAAATCTGAACTACTCATCAAAATTCAACGAGATTTTTTTTTTGCCGAGTAGATATTTTATCAGCGGACGTTTATTTTTATAGCACCATGCGGTAGTATGCTTAACTTTTGAGTATAAAATTAAAAACTGTTTTTAAAAAATAAGGGTTTAAAACCACAAAATTTACAAACATGAAAAACTGCATTTTTTATCACTTTTAATACGATAATATATAGGCCTCTATATTAACCTAAATTAAAAAACACTCGGTTTTTTTATTTGAAAATTATTTTGCTATCCAAAATCACTGCACGAGAGGTTTACAGATGTAAAATTTATTTGCCAATGAAAACACGAATATCTTTTTAATTCGCATGGTCGCATTCTGTTGCATTTCCTAGAGTTGTGAAATCTTTTCCTTCGAAGAGAAGTTTATTTTTGGGAAGATGAAAACGACAAATGATGCAGCCGGACTGCGATTCAGAACTATTCCGAAAAATAGCATACCTAATACTGTAAATACAAGAGCTTGTTAAACTTTTTTTACGTATTTGTCTTCATGAACACGTATAGTGAAAATTAGTATATCTGTTTCCTTTTGTATGTGCTGCCTTACAAGAGCATCTGCTGCTCACCGCAGTTTGCTGTCCGTTGGTATCAGGGTGAACGTGATAGCTACGAGCTATATTAAGGTGGACGCCTGTCCAGGCAACAAGGGTACTTGCAGAGATTCTGCAGGTTCTCCGGTATCCCGGTAGGTTGTTAACAAGCAAGGCCTCCTGTACTTGATACCGAGAGTATACCAGGAGAATCAAACATATCGCCGACGAGGGTAGTAGTTGAATATCTTCGCCAGAAAGAGGTCACACTTTTTTTCCAATCGCGGTGGGTTGTTACCAACTCACCTGTCAACAGTCCAAAGATAGTAAGCAACAATGGAGCATCTTGAGCTTGGACAGTCAGAAGTTTATTTGAAAATTATTCAATGTGCAAGAGTTATTTTTCTTAGTATTAGCATTAAACGAACATTTCTCCCGTTACTTGTGCGTTGTGAACATCTCAGGTCATTCACCAAATCGTGAAATTTATTTTCAAGCTGCTGAGAAAGGCGAGATTTAGACGAGGCTTGATGTGCGGGTCATGGCCGTCCTTATTGCTTCCGCTTTCATTGACCTTGGACGCACACGCGGCGCGCCACGCGGCGACCTTATGAGCTTGGGCCCGAGTTTCACGGCTTTCGAGAGAATTATTATTTAAAATCAATACGAGAGTCAATATCGTAAAATGACTTCGTAACTTTTTTGTAAATTGGTTTTACTATGCAATGTAATTTTTCGAGACAAACTGTATGGTGAGTATAGCTAATTTATCAATTAAAAGGAAATTTCGTTAATTAACTAATTAGCAACTATTTTACAGTCTTCTGACTCGACAAAATTAGAGTATGCAGTTTACGTAAGTCATAAGAAATTTACGAAGCGATTTTACGTTATCGGCTCCCATTCATGTTTTAAAAAATAATTGATATTAAACGCGAAGAAACTAGCACCCATGCCCTTAATGTCCAGTCTAAAACGTAGAAAAATCGCAACACACTGAAAGTAATATATTTCTCTGAAATGAACTAATATACAGCTTTTAAAACTGCATTGGGTCTCATCTATTTTAATTTTCAACTAAAGACATTCTCCTAAAAGTGGTTAAAGAATGAACGAGATATCTTTGAAAGATTCTTGCAACGGGGGTGGTTTAAAATTTTATTGAAAAAATGTGTAGGCCCTACGTACGCCATTACTAGAGACGTGCAAGTGTCGCGTGTTTATTTGGCGACAGGCTATAATTCACTGGCCTGTACTCATCTGAACACACTCGATGACGTTACTGGTCACCGGAACTTCGTATTTCTGTGTGCTTGCATTACAAAATTGTGGGCATTTTACAGTTGACATTACTTCATTGGTTGAGGATATCCATCAGGCGCTCCACACAAACCGTCGATCAACAGCAGAAGTCAGATAAGTACACAGTGAGTTGCAGTCCAGTCTGATGTCAGATAATAACACGAAATTTACAGGTCTCTGGCCATTACAATTATATGTCGTCTCAGAAGAACAACACCAAAACAAGAAAAACAATAAAGTGAAAACATGACGAATTGGCTGTCGCCAGCCCAAATTTAAATAACATATACCTGTAAAATTCCATGAGGATCTGTGTCAAGTCGCAATATACTCAACTCCTCTTGGCATTTTTTAGGCTTTGTTATTAATATATGGGATGAATAGAGAGGATGGTATATCGCGAAAATGTTTTGCGCCAATATACCCTTGAAAACGCTGTAGTTAATTGCAACTCATATTATTAGGCAATATACTTCTGACACAACGTAGCTGTCTGCAGACCAATAACAGGCATCAAATATTACAACAGCGGGATTCTTATTGGATCAGTCAAGTAGTGCAACAGCTCCATATAAAAGCGAAAGCCAGTCATCTTCTGGTAAACTGAACGTTTGTTGAAACCCAATAAACAGTCAATTTGGATTGTTTTTTTAATTTAGAGATTCTTATTTCACTCTTGTTTTTCTGAGAATAAAATAGCACAGAAATGGCGTATGTACACAATTTTTCACTAAATCAGTACATGTGATGTCTGCGAAGATACAGGATGCCGCCCTGAGGACAGGGCAGATGTTGGTGTAAAACGTGTAAACGTGTGTGTGAAAACCTGAACTTCCATCCTTTCAAATGGCTACTTTCGTAGATTCATAAGTGGTGGCGCCGCCTATAAATACCAGTGACCTCAGCTAGGAGGGGTGGAGGTCAGCGAGGTAGAGTGCTGAAGACCCGCGCGATGATCGTGTGAAAGTTACGTCTTCTGTCGCCAGCAGCGACCTCCGACTGACCGCCTCCAGACAGTGAAAGGACTCGCCAGGGTCTGCAACCGCTCCACAGCCAGTGTTGGCAGCTTTCATCAAACAAATATCTCTCCTCATTATGTCGAAGATCCCTTCTCTGCGTAAACATACAATTCTCTAAATTTGAAGGTGGCCACCTGCGGATGGTCTCCTTCCGTCTCAAGGCCTCTCACTCCCCTTACCATAGAAGATAGCAATGTTCCATCTATATGTCTCTCTAACATAGCAGTGGAGGGACGTCAGTTAGTACGAAAGTCGGGCGACAACAGACACCAGCAGCCATATAAATGTAGTATGTCTGGTTCAACGGGATAATAAAATGCAATTGCATAACTCAAGAAGTAACTGTAACGAAGACTTGTTTTATCAACTCAAGAAACTTAGAGCCTTTTTAAACACCTAGTGAACCACAGTAAGTTCATCATTCGTGTATGTTGCACGAATACTATGACGCAAATAAAGTAGGTCATCAACATATGTTGATTACGTTAGATTCTTGTGGCCGAACTTCGACCCCTAGAAGCCCAGACATTACGCAGCTTGACTTTCGGCGGGTTTGTGAAGGTTCGCGTGCAAGAAAAAGTGGTTAATACTTTACTCGATATGCGCCGTCACATTTAGGCAAGTGTTTAAAATGTTATGCCTACAATGCTGCATAAATAGCACGCGGAGAGAGTCACAGAAAACCAGAGAATTCACACAAACAGATAAGTAAACAGACAATCCGTATCCGCTGGTTTTCTGCGACACGCCTTTTGCTGCAACGGCGTATGTCCAAAATACTTATTTAGTCTGTTACTTGCCCCCATTGCAAGAATTGTCCAAAATTAAAATCGTTCAAAAGTGACGTGGAAAGAGATTAAATAAAGTATCGACATCTGTAATAATGATCACATTGAGGGATGTTGTATATGTGAAACATTTTGAGTTGCTCTGTTTGTAGGAACTATAGAGAAACAATCTATCATTAAATACGTCCAGTACTTCTCATATTACACAATTCCCAGTACCCTAAACTTCGTTCGAGGGGTTTTCAATTTAATGCGAAGTTTCCGAAAATAAAAAATTTTGAAAAATGCTTAAGTGCAAAATGAGGTTAAGAGTTACTGAGCCTGGCACGCAAGACGCGATGTAGCAAGGTACGGAAAGTATATTTTATTGTGTAACAGTTAGAAATGTTTCCAATGAGTTTATCTACGAAAAGAAGACACACTTCAAACTGTCTCCCTATGGTTTCAAGAATGCCGTCCGCTTATTAAAAACACGATTACCAAGCTCCTCTAAAGTGATAAATCTGACTCTTTCACGTTGCCGTAGCTCAGAAAATATCAACAGTAACTGTAAAACAAAATTATAGAAAACTTTATTGGACTACAGTACATACTTTCCACAAATGAAATAACATAGTCATCGTTTGAAGTCCCGTTGAAAAACAGTTTATACGAAAACACTGCACGCTAGCTTATTTAAGGGTAATTAATGCCTGTTTCAGAAACATTTACAAAAAAAAAAATCAACCCAGTACCCCGTTTCCCCCTCCTGACTATATATATATATATATATATATATATATATATACACCTTTTTTTTTACCGAAACCTTAGCGGGCACACGCACAACTCCCCATAGTTTATTTTTTCACTAAATTGTTTAGGTACATCGTTCAGCCCCTCTATCCAGTTCAGAACCCTTTCACCATAAAACAAAATGTTGCAAAAACTTTCGTGGGCG
The DNA here is from genome assembly GCA_003012365.1 of Medauroidea extradentata. Taxonomy (NCBI): domain Eukaryota; kingdom Metazoa; phylum Arthropoda; class Insecta; order Phasmatodea; family Phasmatidae; genus Medauroidea; species Medauroidea extradentata. Next base: position 24,850 of record PNEQ01106690.1, read on the forward strand.
CACGAAGAACATCTCACCAAAGTTTCATTGCATTTGGATAAGTGGTACAGTACCGCAAAGAAGACGAACAAAGAAACAAACATTCATTTATATAAATAGAGCTAAGCCGGTCATGGTGCATGGTTACGTAAAATTTTGTGTAAATATAACTTAATTAACTCCACTATTATCTTCTGAATCACAATCCAGTACCATCTGCGTGAGCCGAGAAATTCCGTAAGGCTGAATTAGAACGAGGAAAACCGCAGTCTTTGGGTTCCAGTAAGTAGAAGCCCGTATTAACTCGGGTGCTAGGAGACGAAGTACCAACAGCGGTTTCTGCTTGATCTGGGCGTCGCCAATCATTCTGCCAGGATGAGTGACAAAGTGAGACCGCTTTATAACCGAACCTGCGATAAAAAGGGCCGCGTTATATCGTCTTCTGCTGTTTTTACGCAATTTTCCAGTACAAGGTTTCGTTCATATATTGAAAGCAGGCGTATTAACGAAAAAATAGTTACTCTTAATTACTTTTTCAAACTATTTTCAGGGTAACTGAAAGGTTGCATACTTGGTGCCTGCTATCTATCTGAGCGTAGTAAGTGAATACGTAACAGCGATTCAGCTGATACTGAGCGTCGACAATCATTTTGTTAGAATGAATGACGAAATGAAACCGCGGTTTAGCCGAATGTATGGTAAAATTGGGCAGTGTTATAGCAGCCTTCTATTTTTTTTTTTTACGAAATTTTCAGGTACAAGGTTTAGTCAATATGATGAAAGCAGGCGTATTAACGAATAAATAGTTACTGTCAATTATTATTTCAAGTCAACTCCAGGGAAAGAGCAATTTCAAGTCATTTCCAAGGAAAGGGCAAGACTGTATACTTGGTGACGGCGGTCTAAGTGAGCGCAGTTGTTGAAGACACTAATGCACTTACGATGCACATGTGAAGGTCAACTGACAGCAGTGTCCTCCGTAGCAAAGACACGCCGCTCACCGCGCAGGTAGCCAAGGTCGTTCAACTGTGCTGTTTAAATACAACACTAGCACTTGTGTACAGTACGTTATAATGCTTCCTGGAACTTCACTTGCCATATTCTACCACGTCAAGTGTGCTCTCTGAGGCTTCGTGCCACGTATTCCGATATCTTCCCCTGCCTGACTTTCTTCAGAGATCTACGTACGAGCGAGATTGTGTGGTTTCTTGCCGCTGAGGTCGTGTTTGATGCTTGCGTTGAAAGAAGCGCCCGTTTGTGTATACACGCGTATGCATTACTATATGTATTTTTACGTATTTTCCCTTAATTTTTTTTTCAGGATTATCTTTGTTAGTGTTGAAATATAGGCCTACATCTCTAAAGCTACAAAAAATAAATCTTTTTACGTTAATCGTATGTCATGACGGGAAAAAAGTTCCTTTTAGCTGAATATTCTTTCGAATATAATTTTATATTGAAAGAAAATATTCTAAAGTTATGTAAGACATTTCTACCACAGATAAACTAAATTATTGTAAGGGATATGTTCAGAACTTCTATTGTGCTAAGATTTCAAAACCTATTTTACAATAAATTTAAGAACATTGTATGTACCAAATATCCGCACCACAGATAAGAAACTTTACTACTCACAATATTGATACATAATGGTTGAAACAGAACAAACACGTTGAAATATAATTTATTATAACATATACTTCTTGTAGACTTCCAGATTTGGAGACTTATAAGTTGTTCTGGAACGGTAGAAACATGCAAGGGGCCGCGGCGGTAGAGCGGTCTGACCACTCGCCTCCAACCATGGCGGTCCGGTCCACGGCCCCGGATTTTCGTACGTGAGAATAGTGCCTGACGATGTCACTGGTCGGTGGGTTTTCTCAGGAATCTCCCGTTTCCTCCCTCATCCCGGCACCACTACTCTGTGGCCTCATATCATACCATGCTCCGGGGCAAGCAGTCACAGTTGTAAATCTGCAGTGTGGGCTGCCCTCTAGTGTCCTCCCCGTACAATAATAATAATATAGAAACATGACGCACTCGGGTAAAGAATTCAATAGACCTTAGTAACACGCATACGGCAGCTTTTTTGGTCAGTCGTATTCCTGTTAATTTATGTCCCCCATGTAACTTTACACCGAACGAGTTCTTGGATTAACTTTCACGCTAAGGTGAAAATGAAAGCATAGAGCAATAATTTGACCTGTGAAGCGATATTACCTTTCTTACACCTGCTGTAAGATGGGAGTAGTATCGCCATTTCGGATTTAAATACTTTTCGTCATAATTCTTGTTTCAGTTACAATTCTGAAAATTCATCTTCGTTAGAGCATAAAATGTGTGCTAGAGATTTTGTTGTCACAAGCAACTGTATGCTAGTTCTGTTATGGCATCTGAATTCATCCTAAGTACTTAACCATTATTCCACTCGGCGTTTCTCTAGGCATCACACGAAATACCGACTTAAAAGAAACCAATGAGTCGTACGCCGTGCCAAAACGTAGCCAAAATTTTAATAACGAAACTGAAATAAATTTTATTCCTAACACTTAATAAATTTGAATTGACATTTGTTCTTCTCCCGTAAGGGACTGCTGTTCATACTACGCCACACAGTTTAAGGTCCCTGCCTAGCAAGTTTACAGCTACAGAATTTAAAAGGGAAATCAATTTAAACGTACAAGACACTTTACAATGCAACAACAGTAAAGATAATTTTTTTTAAACAAAATATTTTCCACGTAAAATGCCAGGACGAATACTGCTATATAGGAAACACCCACAAATATTAAAATTTAAAAACATAGTTTTTAAAATTAAAATTTAAAATTTATGTTTCACAGAATAACTTCGAGTAATTCATTTTCCAGTACTTGCTGTTGTGATACTCATATTTTTGTACACATTTCATGTAGAGCAACTGATACTAAAAGGATTATCGTATGAAATTAATTTATTGGTGATCTAGTAAGTTGGAGGTATCAGCAATGTTGTGCCTTTAACGTCACCTTCTAAATCTTCTAAAATAGACAAACTGCGCTGTAAGTTGGTTGCTGGAATCTGCTACCTACACTTGCCTGAAGATATCCAAAAAAGATCGAAAACACGAATGTGTCTGTTTTCGTCCTTGGATGGCCACAGTGGTTCCGATAGAAAATTTGGTTTGCCAAAATTGGCTTTACCAAATACCACGCTGGCCATGTGTGTGTCAGGCGGAGTTCACACATCAGTTAGTTCCTGATTACTCTCATTTTAAAACACCCGTTCTAGGAAAACGGTGGACTTTAAAATATTTGCATATTTTTGGTATAGGCCACGGTCGTAGAAGAACAGGTCTGGACACTCGCCTGTCTAACAATGTATTTTGCTTGACCCCCCTTGTTGTTTGGCTGTAGTTCGTCAAGTTACCGACAATATTGTGTTTTATTGGCGCTGATGTTACGGCGGTCGGACTAAACTCCGCCCACTTCCTTTCCGCTGAGATAAACAATTTATCAAAACGTATTTTTTATCCATTTATGAAATACTTTCTTTGTTCACAATTTTAAGAAAAGGCTCCAGAAATCTTTATTTGCTTTATAAATTTAACAATGGAAAAAGGTGGACGGAGTTTGAGTCCGACCGCCCGGAAAACAGCGCCAAAAAGTACGACATTCTCGGTAACTTGACGAACTACAGCCAAACAACAAGGGGGTCAAGCAAAATACATTGTTAGATAGGCGAGTGTCCAGATCTGTTCTTCTACGACCGTGGTAGGCCTAAACGTGAGGCGCAAATTAGATTATAAATATATTACATATAAGTTCGTCAGTATTTCGAAGCAGATATGATATAATAGTAAAAAAAAGCAACAAATGTTAATTGTTTAGTGAAATTTTGTGGGCATATATTGTGCAATTCCGGTGCAATGGCGTATGTCCGAAATATTTCACTTAATCATTAACCTTTAAGTTTAGAAATCTTTGAAATACATTATTAATTAATGGCACTTTGTCAAAATTTAAGCAAATATTTTACTGATTATTATGCTTTACAAACTACACACACATCTAAAACTAAGCACTTTTTCCAGGGCAAAATTGTATGAGAAAAATAGTTAGTCATTCTGGTTAATAGTTGCTCAAACAGTCGGCAAATCTTGTATCGAGCTAAGTTATAGAGCATGACAAATTTTAAATTTAAAAAATTGCTAAAATCAAGGAAAAACTGTTTTTTTCCCTTCAGAAATTGTTTTAAAGTACAACATTTTTTCTTTGACGTTTATTATAAATTTATCACGTAGCCCTTGTCTTCTAATTTCAGTGTAAGTAATTCCAGTACGTCTTTTGGTTTTCGCTAGCTGTGTACTTTCGTAATCGTAACATGCTAATGTTGACTTCGACACGCCATTTACGGGAATTACATGAATAACTGTCCACAGGAGGATAATACAGTCACTAGTAGAGTCTACCAAATACGCACTATTTCGTCCAATTATAAAATCACGAATTGTTCACACTTAAACGGCGTTGAGGCGACATTCGTGAAACAATTGTAGACGAGTGAATGTAGTAGGCGTGACCCACACTGAGAGAAGAGGCGGACCTTAATACCTGCTAGCAGTGCTAATATAGGCGTCAAGGTCACATGTCTTGACCCTCCCTGACTCCCCGCTCACCGCGTGCCTACTCCTGTCAAGTTGGATAGACGTGTGTGACCTTGTACGAGTCTCCCGCCCACTACACGTCACTTCTTTCTACAGAACACCGCCTCTCACTACAGACATGGATTCAACCGGTGGCCCGGGGGGGGGGGTGTACTAGAGACAATCCCCCATCCACCTAAAAAAATAAATTACAAATACAAAGCAAATGAGATAATATATATGAGCTTGCCATATAGATCTTTATTTATTTAATTTTATTAATTGTTGGGTTATTTTATTTATTAATTTTATTTTTATTTTGAATTATATTTTCATCCATAATACTTTCATATACAGAACCAAAATGAAATTTTAATAAAAATCCAATAAGGCCATTATTAAAACAGAAACTATTATTAATTTTAAGAAAAATGCAGACATTTAGACAAGTGTCGACTCTCTTGTAATAACCTTTATATATATATATATATATATATATATATATATATATATATATATATATATATTCCTACATTTAACTCATCGCTGGATACGTGGCTGCTCCCCTTACGAGCTGTTATACAGAAAAACTGTTCAAATTTGTACCGAAGTGTGCCTAAACTGTAAAACTTTCATCTGATAGCTTTTGCTCCGTTTCAGGTAATTAAAAAAAAATTAAAAAAAAAAAATAAAAAAAAATAGTACTTGGCCATATAAAAAAGTAACTAACTAGCTTTCGAGAAGATAATTAACAATGGTCAAAATATGTAGCCTAATCTGAAATATTAATATTAAAACTGCAATGATTGAAAGGTTTATGTAATTTTAAAGTTTTGCTAAAATTCCTTTAAAAAATACAATTTCACATTTCTATTGTATTTTTCTAAGTGCAAAACCATTTACATAAGTGAATTTTAAGTTATCCTTAGTTATCTCAAGACATCGTTTGACTTCGTGAATTATTGCCTTATAAATGTTTTAATAGTATGTTCCCGTAACAACATTATTTTAACTTTAGCAAGACATAATTCGAAAATTTCAGAACTTAAAAGTTATAAACGTGACGAAAAAATATTCTCGTTCGAACAGCATATTGCACAAATACAACAGTTTGAAGGACTCGCCTGCGTGTGCGCCAGTACAGTACTGGGAGCACGTGGGCTGTAAACACGTAATGAGCTCAGTTACGATTAGTCTCGAAGCCTCTAGGTGCGTGCTGGGTTCGATTCCCGGCGGGGTCGGTCTCCGGAATTTCACACGTGAGAATCGTGCCGGACGATACCGCTGGTCGGCGGGTTATCTCGGGGAACTCCCGTTTCCCCCACACACGTCATCCCGCCGCTGCTCCGTACTAAATACATGTCACCACTCACCAGCACTTAAGACCTCGATGTTGAGCACTCACTCACTCCAATCAAGGCGGCTGATGTTCGACACCCGACGAGTTTTCTCGACAAACTCTCGTTTTCCTCGCCGTACTCACGTCACACCACTCCCACCAGCGCTTAAGAGTGCGTGGTACATAATTCAACGCTAAAAGCATTAATCTATAACTGTAGGTTTCTTGATGTCAATTTGCGAAAATTAAACGAAATCAGTCCTAGACAATAGTTTTAGACAACGTTTTAAACAAAATAGTTTCCAGTGTTACGAACTTCTGAGGCACAATCTCTGACGCCGGAACCTCGTGCATTTAACTGCGGTGCAAGAGATCACGCGTTACGAATTAGTAATTCTGGATAAATATTTACTCCGAAAGTTTGTAAATACTATTATTTAGGATTGTCATTGAGTATTTTATCCATATTGGCTTCGAAAAAAGTGTAGGAATCGATTGATTTTTCAGGGTTTATTTATCTACCACACACTCTTAACATCATATAGTTTCAGTGAAAGTAATTCAGTTCATAACTTCAAACCCAATATCCTCAAGTGTTTTCGGAACTTAATAATGCTTTCCTTGCGACCGTTTTTTGGACATTTTATAACTGAACATTTACAAGGAAAACGTCATCAGAAAAACTGTCACATAAATTATGAGACATACTAGATAAACAAATGATTTGTTTACCGCAAGCGGATTTTTGTTCGAGCCAACTAACAATTCTGTCAGTGCGTCTAAGGCCAGAGTGAAATGCATTGTCCAATGTTTTTTATTAACTCGCTTTGTTGTCTGTCAGTTCGGTAACTATGAGCTGGAGACTGAAAACCTTAACGTAGTTCAGAACTGGATGACAATGCGAATATCTTGTGTTTGTCTGTTCGGTAAAAATTTTGCTAACGATTTTTAACTAACATCCCGATAAGCTAGAGACTGTCAAAACTTGAAACATAGCTCAGAACTGGATGTCAGTGCAACCAAAGAAAAAAAATTGTGAAGAAATGTATATTTACACAAAAAAAAATTTAAAAAAATTACTACAATTTTTCACAAGAATAAAAAAATAGGAAACAATATTTATACACTATTTTGATCTACCACGTTTTATAAACGTACTAAAAAGTATAAAAATTATTCTCATATGAAAAAAGTTGTAATATTTTCAACGACAAACGTGGGGCACATGTAATAGATTACAGTAAGAAGGTAGAGAGTGGCAGTTGTTGAGAAAACACACTCAAAAGTTCATATTATTTGCAGTAGAGTAAACTTGCTAGTGGCTTAGGTGAACTATTAATGCATCCACAAGTATTTCGTTTTAAATCATACAAGTAGTTCCGTACGATAAATTATTCTTTACTTTTTCCTCTGTTTTAAAAACGTGGTATGTGAAATTATTTATTATTTAAATATTGTCGAGTTGTTGAAAAGAGGTACTTGAAAAGTGCGCACTTGGCAGTGAGCAGTGTATACTTGACGCCGAGGGTGAATGGTGTCGTCAACGCGACAAATAGACGCCGCCACTTGTCGGTGTGCTCCGAGAATGGCAGTAGGCCGACACTTTCACGTCACATTGTGTGCTGTTCCTGAACCTGCCGTGACGACATACCGCCAGCCATGTCTGTCTAGTCTTCCTTGTTCCGTGGCCACCATTGTAACTGTCATCACACAACACACGCTCCAGAGCACCTTCATTATATCCCTCCCTCACATTTACTTTTATAACCAGCCTTTTATATTTACTGCATGCTGTTATTACGGAGAATAACATTCCATGTGGAGTGACTACATGACAACTATCGGAAAATTTTAACCAAATGAATAAAATAACGAATAATTATACATGAACTTGTAAAATTATGTCTCGATTTTTTGGGGGAGCAGCCCTAACATCTAAAGGAACAGAAAAAAAAAAGTTATAAGGTAAATCTACCGTACTTCGTGATACAATGGCTGCGAACTTCAGTAATAGATATAAGGCAAACATTTTCAATGTGATTTTATATTTTATACATTGGTCACTTATGCCCGGTTGCACGCATAATCATGTGACTGGAGAGTCACAGACGAAGGTTCATTATTGATCTGAAGATCATTACGACAAGCGTTGTACAAATGTGACCTGAATATATTTGATCTAGGATCATGAAAACGGCGGTTCGACGAAATGTTACATCTGACAACACTGTGCGGCAGAATGGTGTTTAATGCTTATTGATCAGAACAATTGTGACATCATTGCTTCTTGAGAGTAATTTCATACAGACTTGGAAATTATGAGTTGTTAGGTTGGCTAGAATTATTGCCGTTGAGTTTGCTTAGTAAATGTGAATGGTGTGTTTGTTGATAGCATTTGAACGCTTTGTGTTGTAGGCACGGAATCAAACAAAAGGAATAGGCGTGGAATGTGTTATCTTCCGCTTTAAATGTTGTCATGATGTGAGGAGAACAGCAAAACAGTAACTGTACGTTTTGACAAACGAAACCTCAATGAAATTTTTTCGTTAACTCATATCTGCGAACTCCCTAACCTAACTACCAACAATTCGCATAACTGCGTAACACAAAGTTTTTAGGAAATTATTTATTAAGTTAACTTCTAATTTGCGATGCAAAGCTCTTTTTAATACTCATTACCTTCGCTGACGTATATCTAAATCAATCCACATACATTTCGAAACCACAACAATGTGGCTACCATAAACTTGGTAATGGTTATGACCTTGGATCATTTATTGAACCAAGAAATATCGACAGTTCAGGATCACGTTCAATATGACTTGGATCAAGTGCTGATCTGGTTTCGTGCAACACTTTATGGTGCAACCTGAGGATCTTCCAGCAAATGATCTTAGATCAATTCATGAACTTCCTTTGTGCAACCGGGCATTAGACGACTGTTGAAATTACAAATGTCTGTTCTCCGCCCCTCAACCTAGTCAACTCGGTGTACTGGTCACAATCTTGTGAAGGCCGCGAAGTGCTTTATCACAAGGTACATCATTGCGCTCGGGACGGACCGTGTTACTGAGGAATACTACTTCGGACAATGGCTAGCGTCGAATTCAAGGGCGCGGTTCTCCTCAGTTTTCAACGTCTTTTTATATTTTTATATTTGTACCAGATATTTTTTTCTTATTTTAGTCATAAATTGTGATTAAATCTTCCTCTTAGGAAATTTTGTATATCTTATAGTTTTTGCGCAATGAGTCGTAAACGTCAAAATTTGCACATTACGGTTTTATGCACGCCACTAAAACCAACTGACATACCAAACCGAAAAAATTCACATTGTATAACGATGTTATAGGCAATGATTTGACATATATAAAACAAACAATCAAATCTTTTTTTTATTTAATAAAAATACTGAAATTTGAAAGGAAAATTTAAAAATTGCAACAATTAAAAAAATACAAAACTATATATTATGTTGTTTTTATATGTGTCAAATCACTGCCTACAATATTATCGTACAACGTGAATTTTTTCGGTTTGGTATGTCAGTTGGTTTTAGTGGCATGCATAAAACCGTCAAGTGCAAATTTTGACGTTTACGACTCATTACGCAAAAACTATTAGAGATACAAACATTTCCTACGAGGAAGATTTAGTCACAATTTATGTCTAAAATACAGTAAGAAAAAAATATATCTGGTACAAATACAAAAATAATAAAAGACGTTGACAACTGAGGTGAACCATTACCTTAATACGGCTCGTCTGGTAAGTAGTTGCCAATAATAGCTGCGATGGCATTAATTAGTAACATATCCAGTCGTGAGCTATGAACCGTACATTATGTATCGTGATCTGTAGTGCAGGAACGGTTCTTGTTTGGCCTATGTTCATATAACATTTTCTACGTCTCTAAACGTGACGATTATTCCCCCAAAATATTGATATCAAAGCTACAACATTGTGTATAACCATAACCTGCTCACCGTAAATTGAGCACTTTATAATGCTCCCTCAACATCCATTGATCACTAAAGAAATTAATTTTCCAGCAACATCAGACGTTAAGTTTTATGACTAATGAAATGCAGACACTATGCTTAATAGTCACGCATCAGGGCTGCGGTTAGCAATTCACACGAAGGCAATCCGGGTTCCAGTTCCATCGGTTCCCAATTTTTTATGTGCGATAAACGAGGTGCTTTTCGCCGGCGGGTTTTCTCGGAAAATTCCCGTTTTCCTCACTCCATCCTACGGTCTCATTTCTTATGACTCTTCAGAGCTAGACATATGCCTCCGGGTGCCTAGTCATAAGCCAGCTATCGAGATGTGGTACCCTATGCTATGGTACCTTCACCTTAATTATAGTCATACGTCAGTGATTACACAAGTGATAGGAAAATACAAGCGGACTTAAATGATAAAATTAAATAATGTGATACAAGTCCTTACCTCACCGTGAAGAGCTTACAATTGTAAATTATGTACTCACCCTGCATGAAACGAAAACGATTTGTTAAACCAAACTAATTACAGTATATAATTTTGTGTGTTAACATTGCTTTTAATTAACTGAGAGTATGAAAATTTAATTCCATTAAGTAATCTTACATAACTGTATTACATTCTTATTAGCGTTAATACTGTAAAATGAAATTGTTTTAGTTGATGAAAATTTTTATTTAAGAGAATAGAGAACATGTTTCTGTCAAACACATTTGAGTAAACTCAATATATTTAATAAGTTAAAAGACAAACACTCATTTGTTATGTCGTCATATAGCAATAAATTGTATTTAATAAAAATTTAAGGTAATTTCAAGCATAACTGATTCGTGTTAAAGAGTCTTTATAGATACAAACTAAAGAAGTATTTAGACGCCATTCCAGCAAATGGTGTGTCACAGCAAACCAGAGACTACACATAAACAAAAAGACATGTAAACAGTCAAAAGGACTTTGTTTGCAACATTTGTAAAACATTTGGTTACCAATCATTAAAAATGAAGTAAATTTTCAACAAAAAAATAATTAAGTCGCTGTCATCATCACAGGAAACCATTAGCCAATAACAACAGATTTTACCTGCGCTGCCTACCAGGGCGTGGTTCTTCCTACTGGCCGGGACAGAAGAGGAGGTACAGAAAATATAAGACCCTTGTTTTTCCAGATATCACAGTCAGTTCAATCCCTACCGTCTCGATCCCAGTGCAAGACGCACCGCGGGCAAAGTATTTAATTCCCTCGTCAACGACGAGACAAGGAATACAGCCACCATTTTTACAATTTTAACGAATATCGTATAGCCTTATCGGCTGAAACGCACTAGATTCCTCCCCCTAACCCCCGCCGACCCCAATATCCGGGAGATCACACCAAGCTAGCTGGTAGGTCGGGGATCACCTTATGATGCGAGGAGGGGAAGTACAATAAAAAAAAACTCAAACTCACTGTCAGTCGTGCTGGACTCCGGACTGTGCACATCTCGTCGGGTCGCGCGCCCAAGTGACCTGTCGGCTTGAAGGATCTCGAGGTGCCAAGGGGCGAAGTGTGGCGAGTCCTCTGGCAGGCTTACTGTCGGGGTGTGTATGTACATAAGGAGTTCCAGGTGCAGTGACCATCTGCGACACGACGCGTCCCTGGGTGGCGGATAAGGGATCCTAGCTTGCTGGGGTGGCTGGGAATAACCAATACCAGCCCGCGGACCAACAGGAGGAAGGCGTTTGAGTAGGAAGACTGTGGAATGTGAACTCTGCGATGTGGGCCTCGCTAATTAGTGGGTGTCGACTGGTCTTCGCACCTCGAACTGCTGCCAACAGCTCTTGGCTACGCTACGTAACCCTCATCTTCGGCTGGTGGGCGCTCGTGAAAGGTTCAGTCTGCTACAACGAGGGATGTGTACACTACTCGACTAAGAGCCAGTTTCACCAACGAAGTTTAACTGTGCCACAAAGCGAGATTAAGGGCCGGGTCTACCGCAATTTTCATCATCATTATTTTATTATTTATTTGTACTACATATTTTCTTTCATATTTTAGACACAAAATGTGACTAAATTTGGCACTTACGAAATTTTTTATCTCACATAGTTTTCGCGTAATGGCTTGTTAAAGTCATATTTTGCGTGTTTCCGTTTTAACGACCACACTAAAACCAACTGATATACCAAACTTAAAAAAATCACAGTTGATAAAGACATTGCAGGCTACAATGGCACGCTCATAAAATTAAAAAATTAAAATTATTTGTATTTAAAAAAGAATATATTGAATTTTTTAAATTTTTATTTTCAGTTTTAGCATTTTTTAAAATTCAAATAATTTTTATTCTTTAATTTTATGAGCATGTCACTGTAGCCTGCAATGTCTTTATCTTCTGTGATTTTTTAAAGTTTGGTATATCAGTTGGTTTTAGTGTGGTCGTTAAAACGGAAACACGCAAAATACGACTTTAACAAGCCATTACGCGAAAACTATGAGAGATAAAAAAATTTCATAAGGGACAAATTCAGTCACATTTTGTGTCTAAAATAAGAAAAAAATATCTGGTAAAAATAAAAAATAAAAAATGGTGATGAAAATTGCGGTAGACCGCACCCTTAACAAAACTCGATGGAGAGCTAAAACTGAGTTTAAGTTAGAGGTGCGTTCCACCAACAACACAGTGAGTTTAAGTTACCAGAGATTAGTTAAACTTGGCTACACGATGGGTTGTGTGAGCTGAGTTGCCTTAATTGTGTCGGAAATACCCGAACACTTGTCGGAAATTGCCGAATGTGTTTTTGTGGATGATTTCATTTGGAAACTTTGTTACAACGTTCTTGAGGGGAAGGAGGGACTGATTGCATCATAATATCTAGGGGGGGGGGATACAACTAGGGAGCTAGGTACCCCTGGGTAACTTTGGAGCAAAGCAAGAAAGAAAGACTAGGGGAAGATAATCCAGCAAATATAATTTACATTATTTTTATTGCTGTAAATGCAAATGTTTATCTACACACAATTGTTTAATTATTTTCTCGTCTGTGTTTTTTTTGCTAACCTGAAAGTACCAAACGTTTAACAGAACCTCATACACTGTAAAAAAAAATGTTTTGTACTTTTACAAAGAAAATCTTTGGAAACCCAGTTGCCAAATAAATTCTTTGTAAAACTACAATAGTTGCCCTTGTAATAAAATTCAAAGTGTGTATATGTTTGTAAAATTACAAGGAATAACCTTGTAGGCTAGTTGTACTTTCAATAAGGAAAAAAAAACTTTACTTGCTCACTGTACTTCATAAATAACACTGAACTTACTTATCAAATAACTTTTGAATAAAAGACGCTTACATGCAATTATTTTGAAAACTAAAAAAATTTGGACGTGGTAAACGTCGAACCACTCCTACTCGTAGAACCTACGCATCTTACCTCTAGACCAGAGGGACTTCTGTACTGCTTGTGTATGTATCAATTAAAGTGAATGGATTATTGTTTTGACAAGCGGAAATGTATCTGGAAGTCTGTATCATCATTCTCATTAAAATAATGATTTATTTCTCTAATCCTACCAGGCAGATACACAGGAATAAAGTCTTCATCGTCTGTATTGTCTTCAAGTACCAAATTATACAGTGCTCGCGCCATTTTATTATGAACTTAAGCGAGATTAGTGACGTTACCCGGCCAAAATCGAGCAGTTAAATTTAATCTCGCTTAAGACGAGAAAATCGAGTTTAACTGCTTGGTGAAACCCAAAACATATATGATCGAGATTAAGTACCGAGTAATCTAGATTAAATCGCTTAAACTTGGTTGCTGAAACCGGACCTAAAACAACGCCTGGGATGACACCAACATACTTCGGTGACGTGAGCTAAGGCTTCGCACCAACTCAAGCCTTCTCCAAGCCGATGGAGGGGGCTTCATAAATGCAACAACCACCGCCCCATTTCCTTCTGGGTTGGGTGTCGTCACCATATTGTTGCCGGCAGCTGATTTCTTCCCGTGTTGACACTGGTTTACTGCTACTTCCCACATCGTAACTTCAAAAGGCTGTAAGGGACCAAATTCGCCGGCTCTTGCAGTCTCTCCCTAGTGCTTGACGCACCGCGGACCACGGACCACGGTGTCACCTTCCTACTCTTAACTGAGCGAGACGGAGAAGGCACGGTCACCAATTTTACATTATTACAATTAGCGTATAGCCTAGTCTCCTGGAACGCACTATGTTCTCCCCCTAGAACCCCCTCCCCCCCCCAATGTAACCGGAAGGTCCCGCCAAGCCAGCTGACAATTCGGGGATCACCTTGTTCTCCTCGGACTATGTATGTGCCTGAAGAAGGAGACATATTGATTGCAGTCTCCGAAAAGTCGCGTTTTGTTTTGTCGCAAGGAGACAACTGTTTTCGTCTCTTTTTTAATTGTCTTACTGCCCACAATTACTGTGTTATTTGTTTCCGTTCGTTTTCTCAAGGTGTCTGCATTTATGCTGTGTCGTCTACAGCCAGTTTTTTTTGGCGTTCGTTTTGTTTTGTCTGTCTGTTGTTTCGTACTTACTGACAGACTTCCTTTTGTGGAATAATCTGAGCTATTTATTTATTTTTTCCTTGTTTGGTTTTTTGGTGCTCGGGCGCTCATTTGTGTTATTTTCTTGTAAATCACTGACTGAATTCCTTGCGAAATTCCGTATGTTTACCTAGTCCTTTTGTTTGCTTACTTGCCTGTTTGTCTCTGTGTATTCTCTGGTTCTCTGTGACACACCATCTGCTGCAATAGCGTATGTTCAAAATACTTCTTTAGTTTGTAACTTGCCACATTGAAATTATCGTTCAAAAATAACATCTTCCCGAATAATCGTGTTTGTATAGTGCCGAGTAAATATGATCTCGAGCGGACAAAATGTTTTGTTGCATGGCAGAAATACCTGACACTACATAACTGATTTTTTGATCCAACAAAATGTTTAGTTTAGTTTAGTTTCGTATTATAATAAGATGTGTGATTGATAGGAATGAAATAATTTTACTGTAAAATACTTAAATACTTGTCCTCACACTTCGAGCAATTCCTGTGACAATTAGTATGAAAATCAATATTTGTAAATGTGCTAGATGTTGCTCCATTCAAGTAAAAGCAATGTCGATTAATTCTGTTCATTGATTCAGTACGGAACTAAACATACATCCCAATAAATATTTAGTGCAGTAATGCAAATGTAATAAATTGGTATTCAGTACAAGATTAAATAAAATGCAATCATTAACCTCTAGCGGTTCAACTTTTTCTCTTCACAAGTTGATAATATTCATTTCGTGCTTCTTTCCTTAATATTTCGAACACTGTGCGTACATTTACAATTGTTTTGTTTTGTATTGATAAATGTTGTGTCATTTTGCGTGTTTCTCCAGCAAAAACCAGCTTACCCCGCGCTCTGAGCTCTTCTACGGCAACTACTTTATCCAATCAAACGAATCAGGGAAATCCATTGCCGTGCACAGAAAGAAAGGTTTAGTTGAGTTAAACAGCACTTGCTCGGTGCAACCAAACATTTTTTTTTTTTTAGATTGTAGCGAGAGTAGTTATTTCTGTTGCAGATCCAAAATCACTTCGTGGTCTTTATCATGTAGGCCAAGTGTAACATTTGGTCAGTACGATTAAATATTTGTTTAGCTGTGGATAGATTTTTGTGTCTATCCATTAAAAAAAATACGTGGCAACAACGAGAAACGAACCTGACGCCTCTAGCAAAGAGAAACACTCATTATATACAAATAAATATTTAAGTTCATATATAAATAAATTCATATATATATATATATATATATATATATACATATATACACACATACATTACATACATAATATTCCTGAACGACAGGTACAAACGCTGAAGATATTCCGTATCCAAAAAGATATAGAAAACACTATACTACTATACGGACATTACAAAACACTTGATACTCGTGGTAAGCGGCGCCCTTAAGAGGGCGTGGTACATAATTCAACGCTAAAAACATTAATCTATAACTGTAGGTTTCTTGAAACCAATTTGCGAAAATTAAACAATAGCAATCCTAGACAATAGTTTTAGCCAACGTATTAATCTAAATTGTTTCTAGTGTTACGAACTTCTGAGGCACAATCTCTGACGCCGCAACCTCGTGCATTTAACTGCGGCGCAAGAAATCACGTGTAACGAATTAGTAATTCTAGATAAATATTTACTCATAAAGTTGGCAAATACCAATATCTAGGATTGTCATTTAGTAATTTATCCACATTGGCTTCGAAAAAAGTGTAGAAATCAGTTGATGTTTTCAGCGTTTATTTATCTACCACGAACTCTTAAGGGGGTTATGTATCTGGCGCATGGACGGAGTTGCAACGTGTCACGCGTATTCTTTTTTAGGCGAAACAGGTTAACTTATTCGTATTATGTTTATCTACGAAAATAACACACACTTGAAACTGTACTTTTACAATATTACAAATTCAGCATGCTTGTTAAAAACGTGATTTTGAGGTCTCACTGAATCATAAAAACTACTTTTTTTTAGACTGATGTATCTCTGAAAATATCACTTGAATGAATCTAGTGCAAAACGAGATGAATGTGTTGGCCTTTACTTCATACTATATAAAAATAAAAATTTAGGGTCACTGCTTAAAGCCCCATAGGAAAAAGACTACAGTGAAAGCCTTGCACGCAGGTTTAGCGCGCTGCTAATAGAGGCGTGGTACTCTGGTTCTTATCACGCCACTGTTGCCACGACAAACATGAACATTTGGAACTGGTACACACGCCTCTGTAATAGTACCTACCACGCTGGACGAGACGCGTATCACTTCTATTCACAGCGCGTCAGACTGGCGTGCAAGGTTTTCTTTGTATTTTTTTTTACAATGTGGCATTAAGCCACGACTCTAAAATTTTATTTTTGGATAGTATGAAGTAAAGGCCAACGCATGCCTCTCTCTTTGCATTTTACGAATTCAAACAGTATTTTAGGAGTTATAGCAGTCAAAAAATGCCGGTTTTTTTAAAGCCATTTTGAGAGGCCCGAAAATCATGCTTCTAGCAAGCGTGCTGAATTTTTGAAAACATAAAAGCATAGTTTCAAGTGTGAGTTCATTTCGTAGTTAAATGTAATATGAATAAGTTAAGCGGTTTCGCGTATAAAAGAATCACGTGACACGCTGCGGTGCCGTCCTTGCGCCAGTCGAGGACTTGGACAAGCAGGGCGAGTGTGTGGTTTCAGGCTGCCAGAGGCTGACAGACGCCATATCCTGCTGCGTGAGGTATGTGTTTGTTTGCATAGTGAAAGTGATATAGCTGCGTGATCGCACTGCTCATCGCGTACTTGTCGCACACTCGGCTAGACACTTGCGAAACATGGCCCTCGTCCTGGGGTAACGGGGACAAGTATACACCAGCACGCTTCTCTCTACCCCCTCCCTATACACCCACACGGAGTCTTTGCGCAAGCTGGCAGTCTACTTATGCAGCCAGTCCCTGCGAACAACGCGTTATTACTGTCTGCTGCGATATGCGTAGTGTGTGTTGCATCAGTCGCTGGACGAGGCTACGACTTAGGACTGAGTAGGCCTACATTATGTATAGACGGTTTGCGATAAACTCAGCACTTATAAAGACCATCTTGTCTGTAATAACAAACTATTTTATAAGACGTTAAAGGGGAGGTTCACCGAAAAAAACCAATATATATAAAATTTAGTAAATTTTATCCCTTAAATGTTTAATTTCGAAAAATCCTTAAATATGCCAATATGCATTGTTACGAGTGTCCTATTAAAGTAAAAATCACGATGATAGGCCGTCGGGTTCGATCTCTATCGACGTTTCTTCGGAAACACATTTCACCCCTTTTCACCCCCTTAGAGGTCGAATTTCGAAAAATCCCTTCTTAGTGCTCGCCTACGACTTGAGGGGAACCCCTGCAAAAAAATTCACGATTCTAGGTCCAGTGGTTTGGGCTGCAGTTTGATATGTCAGTCAGTCAGCTTTCATTTATATATATATGTATATATATATATATATATATATATATATATATATATATATATATATATATATATATATATATATATATATATATATATATATATATATATGTATATATATATTTGCAGGAAAATATGAATTATCTGAAGGAAAAAAAGATTTTCTTTGAAGACCATATGGTATACATGGACAACCCCGTGCCTCGTCCTTGAGTCATTGCTCATTTTCCGAGTCTTGTACGGCCCTTCCTAGCACTACTAAAACTGTTGACCTTACCTTAGCCTTTGTAGGTTTTTAAAAGCCATATTAATTTTTACTCTCGTTAGTCTTCACGTGATATTTTTCGTTCATCCTGTTGCTATTGGTTTAAATGTGACGCCGATCAAAGTAATGTATTTTTACCACCTCCTGGCGTAGCTCACTGCCATATTCTACAGGCATAGCTCGCATGGGAAGCGAACGATATTCAAGGAAAAATAGTGATATCTTTAAGTCCCAATCCTTTTGGTTATCTACCACAAAGACGGGTAATCTTCCAAGGCATGATTAAGTCTGTCGACTATTCCATCAGACTGAGAATGCATTGCTGTGGTGTAGTACTTATTTACTTCCTAAATCCGTGTTGCCTCTTGTAACCAATTTACCACACTAAACTTCAAAGTTTCTCCCATGATCCGAGTAGAGATGGAACTGCACTTCAACATCGATCAGACGTGTTCCACAAGAGCGTATTTCACAGTAAGTCTTCTTGAATGGGCAAAGAAAAAATACATGGTAAAATGTTTTTGGACCGAAAATATATTTACATTAACTCTCTCTCTCTCTCTCTCTCTCTCTCTCTCTGTAGTAGGCAACAGACTAAGGATATCCACGACTATTTTCTCAAATATGATTCTAAGAGTGTACTTTTATTAGGGACCTCGTTCCGTGGTCCTAAAGAAACAACTTATAAGCGCAACTTATATAAACAACTTCCTATGCAAGCGTTACAAAGACGACACCATTCTTAGACATCCTTCCGACAATGGAGACAGTAAAATTTCATTCAAACTCTAATTTGGCAATTTTTGTAAAGAGCATTTAATAATGGGTTTTGCTAAAACAATCAATTACACTGGGTAGCGGGGCTTTCATGTACGCAGACCAAGGCACAAACACCATGATATTCACTGCTAGAGGTTGGTTTGTTCAATATCAAGCCGTACGGCTAACTTTCTTTATGTACAGTGAGGCTATTGTAACATTCTACCCAGTAACTGTTACCTCCGTATAAAACTATAAGCTTATTTTACTTAGTAATATAATGATTCTTATTCCTTTCTATATCAATAATTAAATGTATTGAACATGATATCACCAGGGTATTCAGTCAATAAATAGTCAAGCACGTGACAGTTTATTCTTAGCATTACATTGTGAAAACTGTAACTAAGCAATGGTGTAAATAAAAATTAAAGAAACTGTTTGGTTAATAGAAAATTATTTATATGTATTGTAGAGGAAATACTTCTAAGACGACCATACAACTGATCTACTGTAGATGAGCGACGTAGGCACTAGTACTTACTCTACAATATAGTTTGTAGTTTATTATATAGAACTGACTTTATAAAGTAGACGGACGAATTGCGTAATCATTTACATTAACTACAGATACTTGCTACCGGTCGAGAAAGATTATAAAGGCAGTTACATTTTTTGTGTGATATTAACGTATTGTATAAAACTTTTTTTTTTTTTTTTTTTTTTTTTCAGATTTCTTCTGGGAAAATACATGAAAAATACAGAATCTCAGTTTTGCGGCCAAGTGTGATAGGGGTGTGCTTCCTTCTCCCGCCCAAAAGTCAAAGAAAATATTTAAATAACAAGCTGAAAACATTTTTAATAAGTTTGAGAAAACTTGTTATCACTTAGCAATGGGAAAATGATGAATTATTGTGAGATTTGCGAGGGCGAAACAAATAGGCTATTTTTTGCATTTTTAATTTCTTTTAACAATTTACGATTCGAAAGGATTGTTAACATATGGCAAAGAGTGATCATTTTTAAAGAGAAGCGGTAGTTTGTCAAAACATACATTGGTTTGTGTACCTGTACCTGTCGTTGTAATGGTTCAACATACATTCAGTGTTGTATATAGTCATTGTCCTGTACCGCTTCACTTGGAATCATCCACGCCTCGCCCCTGTGTTGAGATAGTGAAGTAGTTTGAAACATTTTGGAGGAATTTTGTCTTGAAAGTAGTGGTAAAATGCCATACATAATTTCTAGCTGCTGTTGTCCTCAGTGATACATATCCTTGCTATGTCCCAGAGTCCTAGTGCTCATGTGCCCAGTGCCGTAGCCAGCTGTGTTTCACGGACCAGGGGACTCACCGGCTAAATGCCGTTGCGTCACTGCGCCGTGTCTTGCGCAGTTACTTCTTTGTTTTTTCCTGCTCGGTAGGCCTCCATTACCGTGCAGCCTGTACGTACGCAAGCTAGCACGCGACATGATACTACACTACACTAGAGAAGCAGGCCAGTGTAGTTGTAAACACAACACAGCGACCAGCACGAGACATGCCTCGTTGTGTCACCGCTACAGGGAAGTTCACTTCTCGTTACAGCCAATGTTGCCACACCGGTATGCTTCAAAGATAAGTAAAAGCATCAATTCTCTGTGAAGTTTTTGACCATAAAAATAATTTTAGCCCTTTTCAGCTTACACTTCCTATTTTTGTATACTAGGATGAAGATATTAAGCGATAATTGAGGTTTGTAGTTTTTGGCAATACTGTATGCCCCTAGCCAATAATTAAGAAGTTTGACTCTGCCGCCTAAGGGCAACGAACGTTGCAGGTAGGTACATACATCTCGCCATCATGCGCGGGAGGAGAAAAGGAGGAAAGGTTAAGAGTTCATGGTACATAATTCGGCACTAAAAACATCAGTTCAGAATTGCAGGTTTCTTAAAGCCAGTAAAATAAACAGCAATCCTAGACAATAGTTTTGGCCAACTTTCTGAGCAACAATTATTCTCGGTTAACGTATATCTGAAGAACTATCTCTGACGCCGAAATCTCGTATATTTAATTGCAGCGCAAGAGATCAAGCTTAACAATGTATCATTCTGGGTAAATGTTTGCTCATAAAGTTGGCAAATATAATTTTCAACGATTGCTGTTTTGCAGTTTTTCTGTACTGACTTTCAGAAATTATAGATCTCAATTGAATAATTCAGCGCTTATTGATATACCATGGCCTCTCAAAGAGATCTCCTAGTTTTGTTCCAGCCGAGCAGGACTGCAGTTCCCAGAAGGGCTGTGGAGGTGGTAGTGTTGGAGATGGTCGTGTCGGAGGTGGTCGTGTCGGAGGTGGTCGTGTCGGAGGTGGTCGTGTCGGAGGTGGTCGTGTTGGAGTGGAATGCGGCGCATCACGACATGAAGACGAGAATCATCTCAAATCACTCGCAGATCGTTGTTAGTAACGGCGAGCAGTTGAGCAATTATCTGTACGGTACGATTATCCTCCAAAGTGGCGTCCTACCAAACAACCTGGCTGTCCTGCTGCCGAAGATGACACAGAAAAAGGCGTAAGGCAACACTGTTGCTCTGTACGGTACATTAAGGGCACCACCTACCACGAGCTTAAAATGCGTTGCAGTGTGTTCGTAAATACGTATTTTTTTACGAAACTGTTCCATATGTGCCCATTGTGTCAACAATCAACGAACAAAAAAATACACTGCAAACGATGACGTAAACATAACCCAATACATCACGTTTATTAGAAAAATCACTTCGAAGCCTCTCAAAATGGTTAAAAACAACTTTTTCAACCTTTTATAACTATAAAACTACTCACAGGATTCATGTGAAACTACTCTAGAAACATGCAATGGACTTAGCTTAAAACTTTTCACCAATAAAAATATAAGGTCAGCACTGAAAGTGTCAGTCAGTCGAGTGATCTACGATACCACTGCACGCCGTTACAGTGTCTTGCGGTAGAGGCGATACCGCACCAGATGAGCCGGTCAACATCGCCCTTAGTGCCGTGCCTCACTCAACACGATCACACGGATAGTAGGCGAGCGTCTTGTAAAGTGATTTAAAGCGAGAAATTATACACAGGCTTTCCACATTTCACTGAGAACTTTTAAAGTACTGATTTTGTTCCTACTCGCATCCGATTTGTATATTTTCACAACTTCTTAAACACTGCAAGAGTTATAAAACATGGGGATAGGTTGACTACTCAGAAGTAGACGCTTCGAAGCCAAAATAGAAAATTATAATTCTGGTTGTTATTCTATACAGACCTGTCTTCAAAAGAACTCACTTTACTGTGAACGGTCTATACCGTGGTGTATTCACAACGTAAGCGCACGTGTCAGCTACCGATCTTAGACCGTTGATATTACTGGTTTGGACAGCAGATAGGAATTACTTTTGACGTAAGCAAAATAAGTGTTATCAATCTAGTATTCTGTCAGAACTTACGAAAGATTTGTTACGACTAACGATGAACTGACTTGGCGGAGTTATAACCAATCAGTTGTTGTCTGCAGCCAATATTAAATTGTGTGAATCTGTGCTGAAATGTGTTATAAAATGACATATAACGTAAATTGACACATTCTGCGCATTCAAAATTCAGTTTCCAGCTGTGAGTTTACAAACTTGATTGCCATTCACATGTCTATGAACGATCGCAGTATAAGCGAGATCTTTTATCATTTTCTTTGTCTTGGAATTTTATTGTTCAGATATTTATAATGGCCATGAAAGATATTATAACTACATCAGTACTCGTTATAACAGTCTAGTCAACCTTATGACAAACTTGCTGAGTGTGGCCGACCTGAGGCGTTCACTAGTTAATAATGAATCGTATTGTAATACGTTCTAACTCATTACACATCACTGGGCCATGGGAGAAAATTAAGTTAAACTTTACATGAGAGAGATATATATTTTGGTCAGCGCTTAACGTCGAGGTCTTCCGCACTGGCGAGGGATGACATGAGGTGAGTGCGGAGCAGCGGTGGAATGAGAGGGTGGAGTTAACGGGAGATCTCCGAGGAAAACCCGCCAACCAACGTAATCGTCCGGCACGATTCTTACATGCGGAAACCCGGGGACCGACCCCACCGGAAATCGAACCCGGTTCGCTTTGGTGGGAGGCAAATGGTCTGAACATTCGCCACCGCGGAACCTAAATTTCATACGAACCTTTTCAGAAGGAAGTGAAATGTGTCGATGTTCCTAAGTAGTAGTTTGTATGACTGGCTTGCAATTTGTGATACAGTTCTTTTCAGTGCAACCAGTTTCATTATCATATTGTTTTAACTGGACGTAGCTTATTTAACATGATGCCCAAAATGCTATGTTGTAAACGATACAATGAAATAAAAAAAAAATTCAAAATACAGTTAACAACAGGTGCGATGCAGACAGAAATTTATCATAAAAATATTCATCAAGGACTGATCGCAGTGATTCATTCCGTCTCTATCTAAGATTGAACCAGCCTTACATATAGTGATCATATCATTTTACAGGCACTTTACTGTCTATTTATTTAACATCCCAATATTTATTATTCTATTACAGTGTTAGCACAGCCTTTATCTTTCATAATAAGTGTAGGGTTTTCGGTATGTTTTTCTCTATAAAGTTTTGCGAAAAGTTACGCAGAAGTAGTTAGATGCATTTAGTTAATTTTCCTATCTTCGTTTATCCTCTATGCAATATTGCAACTTAAGTATTTTAATGTGATAAAGTGTTATATTTTATGTCGATGAGTTTCTGTCTTCAGTCTCATGAGTTTGTGCTGTAAAAATGGCATTGTTTTGATTTGTTACATAAACATTTCGAAATTTTGTTCACTTGATTTTTTTTTTTATTAATTCAAAAACAGTCATACATAATAAGTTGTTCCATTTTGATTCTTAACGATTAAGTCGTCTTCATATTAGTGCATTAACTTTCATATTATTAAATGAATGATTCTTTATTGTCTGCAAAAAAATTGTGAATACCTTGTAGAAATATTTGTTATAAAGTGTCGTTGTTGCGTAAATGATTTATTTACTTGGCGCATATTATTTCAGCCATTTTAGCATTTTAAATTTAACAATTCATGTATATGCATTCATTCTTTAATTTAAATTGGTTTACAGTTTATTTATAATATATAATAGAATGTAATTTCATAATCAATGGAGGCAAAATATTTCTGGTAAGTTGAAGTAACTGTGTTTTTGTGTATTAGTAGTCCCCAAGCATTTTTTTTTTCTTTTCGTGAAACCGTTTTGATCATTCGCTGACATTGTGTCAGCAAATACGGAAAACAGTTTTGTAAGTACACAATGTAACAGTTTAAGTTAAATTCACTAATGTTAAACGGAAGTAATTCAGAATTACACGTCCAAGTCTTACGTCTGTATAAGTTCATGCTTCAAACAAATGTCTTAACCATATATTTTCTTATCTGCCAGGTGATACTGTTATATATGAAACATATATTTTTCTTAATAAAGACTCATTGGTCCTGGCTTCACGTCTTCATTATTACATCAATCATGAGATATTGTCCCCAATATTCTTATACTCATTGTTCAGCTTGCACTCTGTTACTACTGTTAGTTTATATCTCCTTTCTTTCGCCAGCACATATTCATATAACTGAGTATTCTTGTTTTGGTAACAGTCGGAGCATATCTGATCAATTCTATTCCCATTTCATATTTTTAATTGACCTCATCGCGACTTTTAGTACTTCTAATGTTTATTTTGAGTGAAATTGCGGACATACGCCATTGCATCAGTGCCGCATTTTCTTTATTCCACACTAAACCTCAATGCTATAACCGTACAAACACATATTATAATGGTAATTGCTTCTTATTTTTATTTCCTTCGGCCATATCATATGCGTTTCTTGTACCTGAGTATAGCCATTTATAATAAAGAACTATTAATTTTGAGTTATTAGATTAATTTTGAGACAATCTTTATGTTCGATGTTTATGCTAATTCTGTCTTCCTAATATACATCGTGTACAAAATCTGTAAGCATTTTTTCCCAGCAACAGTTAGTTTTATTTGTCTAAATTCTTTTTTACTAAGCCTGTATTACATTCATTATCTGTATAAATTTATTGACCAATTTCAATGAATCAAATTTCTTATCGTTAGTAAATGTACTTACCTCTTCACGCAGTAACCACATGTTTTGCTCTTAGAGAAGTACTTTTGTTATATGTGTACTTAATTTCTAATCGAGAGTTATTATCTTGCACCTTTTATGTATTTTAGCCTACTTTACAAAGGGAAAAGTAAGGCTCATGAAATCACCTTCCTATCTGTGTGTCTGTGTGTGAGCCCGTCCGTGTGTTTGTCCCTTAAAAACTTTTTAACTTGTAGAGCGAATTTCAAAAACTTTGCAGTACTTAATAACCTGACTTGACTTTATGTATTCCGGCTATGCCGTGTTCATATTTTCATAATGGTGGCCAATTTTAACACTTTTAGATTATACTTAACATCAAAGAATCCGTATTTTAGAATTTATTTATCAAATTCGGTACGTTAAAAGGAAGTAGAAAGGTGACTTGACTTTTATGTATTTAGTTCAAGCCGTGTATACAGTTTTAAAATGGCGGCATTTTTTTTTTTTTAACATAATACGTCTTATCTAAGGAAATGTTTCTCCGAATTTCATCAAACTCGGTACACATTTATTACATACTAAGCAAACTTGATTTTCGTGTTTTTCGTTCAAATTATTTTCATATTTTCAAAACGGCGACTATGTTAATATTTTTAGCATAATATGTCATATCTAAGGACTTGGCACACATATACTACATGCAGAGCTGACTCGACTTTTGTGTATTTCTCTCGTCCTGTGGTCATATTTTTATAATGGTGGCAATTTTTTTTTGTTTTTAGCAGACATAGGAGCCTATATGAAAAAAAAATAATTTTATTATTTTGATGTGTGTGTGTATATATATAGTTTATCCTATGTTCATATCATCAAAATAGCGGCCATTTTTCTCTTTATAGCATAGTATGGCATCTATTAGGAAATATTTTTCTAAAACTCGTCATACTTAGTACACTTATACTAAATACAAAGCTGACTTGACTTTAGTGTGTTTCGTTCATCCTATGTTCATATTGTCATAATGGCGGTTATTTATTTATTTCTTAACACAATATGACATAAGTTGAGAAATATTATTCCGAATTTCGTTAAGATTTCTACACATATGCAACTTAGTTAAGTATTTTTTTTTTTTTTGGCGTTCATCCTATGTTCATATTTTCAAAACAGGAGTAATTTTTATATTTTAGCATTTTATCACATATTTTCCAAATTTCATCAAACTCGATACACATAGTTGTTAGTAAAGTGACACGACTGTTAATGTTGTTTTTGTTTATGTGGTGTAAATGGTTACACAGTGGCGGAAATTGAAAATTTTTTTATCACATAAACCATTATTCAAAATTAAATTTAACTCGTTACACACGTGGTACATAATGCAGTGACTTTGTGTATTTTCATTATTATGTGTTTTATGTATTCTGTTTATACTGTATTCAATTAAAAACAAACTGTTCCCCTTATAATTTTTTTTGATCATATAAAATAATTGAGGACCATTTTCCATTTTCCAAAGTTTCTTCAGACTCGATACACGTTTAGTACTAAGTAAGGTAACGTGCAATTAAAGTTTTTGTTCACGTTTTGTTTTGAAACAAAATATTCAATATTTTCGAAAGTTTCGCAACGTCAATACATAATTTTTAATGAATAATAGCCAAGAAATACAAGACCGATAGAAAGGGAATTAAATATGATTTATTATAGGTATTAGGTTGATTTAACTAGTATTTATTGTATATCCTTCGTGTTATAAGATGTCACTGTAATAAATCAATATGTTGTTTCATGTTTATATATATATATATATATATATATATATATATATATATATATATATATATATATATATATATATATATATATATATATATATATATATATATATATATATATATATATATATATATATATATATATATATATATATATACACGTATACATATATATGTATATATGTACATATATACGTAAACGAGTTTAACTATAAGAGTTAATTTGCATTCACGCTTAGGAAAGTAAGCTTGTTAGTTATGCCGGTAACTTCTTTTTATTTAGAAAATTCCAAGAAATAATCCATCTCTGTGCCTGGACAACAAAAACATAGTCTCTACTGATGTTATAGAAGCCGATATTCTTATTTGCTATTACATTCTTCATAATGGGAACGAAACGTCTAGCTAACTTGGTATATTTATAGATTAGTTTAGGCCTAAAAATTCTTATTAAATCATTGTTTAGTGATACCTTCTTCACTGCGAAACCATTTTGAATCAGCTGTAATCCCTTATACTTTTCCTTTCAGAATAAATAATATTTTTACTAGACTGTTGTCTGCTCTTTCATTTAAATCGTCTTCTATTATCAGAAAATAATGTTTATACATATTATCTAAGGTTCTTTGCAAAATTTCACAAAATTCTTCTGATCATTCTTCCTGTCCATCTTATGGTACGCACAATCCAATTACTACTAGGTGGCTTCTAAGCGATTGTATCACAACCTATCGTTGATAAAATTGTATGAGTATACTATGTTCATTGAGGCATTTTTGAACAAAATTGAAACTCCAGCCAGGTCTTTCTTTAGATGATTCCTTTGTTTATCATTACATATTTATCAAGTGTTATAGAACATATTAGTATTTTATCTATTTTATAATGTGTAGGTAAATATTCGGCAAACATACTTTATTTTCCAGTTCTATATACTCGACTTAAATATTACTACAATGACATTAGCAGAGCTTTAAAAATCTCTGTTTTAAAGCACTATCAACAGAGATTAAATTATAATTTAAGGAGTGAAACTTAAGTAATTGAGAACTATATAAATTGTATATATGTTCAGGTTTGAAAATAACAGTCCTAAAAACAGTTTATGCTTGATAAGATGTTATTCTCGAGGACACAAAACTATTCCTTAGTTCCCCCACATATTTCAGTTTTCGGTATGACTAGGGCCTAATGGATATCACGATAAACATTACCCTGATTATTTCATGAACAAATTGTTGACTGAAATGGAAACTGAAAGTACAGAAAATTATTCATCTGCCTTGGCTAAGAAGTTGTTTACTGAGCATTTTTAGATTAAGCGAAACGTTTATGGTTAAAAGTGGGTTAATTATACGCATGGAATTAACGACCTGCGACAGTAGTCTACATGTACCATAAGGATTTAAATAGAAGTGCCAGTACACACGACAATATTGCGTTCTAAGTCAAACGGAACCCTACTACGTGATCGCAGGTCATATTGTATTTGAGAAAAGGCCGACGTGAAGGTTGGGCCGGTTGCTCGACTAGAGACATGCTTGTTTTCCTCCGGTCCATGGAATGGATGAGGTGAGGTGAGTGTGGAGCAGCGACGGAATTAAAGAGGCGGGAGAAACAGGGTTCTCCTAGAAAACCCGCCGAAGATAAGTCACTTAAGACATAAAAATAAAACATTGTAAACTACTCACCTATATATCCTTTTAAAGATTAGCTTATGAGTTCGCTCTTCCACATTTTTTCACTTTTTTATATATTATAATTATTTGAATTTTATACAATCTCATAGAATCTAGTAAAATCAACCCTACAAAACATTTATTCAAAATATGACGGCCTTATGATTTAAGTGTTATGTATCAGGTATCATCTAACCGGTTAGGTACCACTGTGGTAACTATCGACGTGCGATAAATATATTAATAACTATCTTCTAACTGCAAATGTTTTGATAAATAGCATTACTCGAAATTAAGAATTTATGGGAATCTAGCATTGTAACGAATTTAAAGTACATTTTTGGCTGCGAATGGCAGTACACATTTATTGAGTTTTACCAGAACAGTTAATTTTATATTTTATAATGGCTTTTGTGGTACCATGCTATTGGTTGAGAACGTATTTATTTCGCTTCGACCGGCCCGATTTTGATTGAAAGAAAGGCAAAAACGTTAAAAATTTTTTAGTGAAAACTGTTTGTTCTTTATTCTGAGGGATTGCAAAAATTTAACTACAAAATTAATTTACAGACGCTCGTTAAAAAAATTTTAATGTACTAACTGGAATAATTGTCTTATTTAAACTTGACTATATATAGTCACTAATTTCTATTAATACTCAAAGTCAAGTTTAAATAAGACAATTATTCCAGTTAGTACATTAAAATTTGTCTGTAAATTAATTTTGTAGTTAAATTTTTGCAATCCCTCAGAATAAAGAACAAACAGTTTTCACTAAAAATTTTAACGTTTTTGCCTTTCTTTCAATCAAAATCGGGCCGGTCGAAGCGAAATAAATACGTTAATATGTGTGTGTGTATATATATATACACATATTATTTTAAATATTCGTCAAAGTAAGTTTTGAGAGGAAGTTAGCCAGGCATTTAAGATTGTTCGAGGACTTCTTAACTACTATATATTTACATAATAAATCTTCTCAAACAAGGTCTTCCCTCATTACAAAATTTGATAATTTGAAAAGTAAAAAATTGGAGTAACTAATGACGTTTTTCTAGCTGTACTAAGAACTTCCAACACTTATGCATAGTTTGTTTCACAGTAAACATGTAAATAATATTCTATTTCTCGCCATGTCCTGCTCAGCACTTCTGTTTAAACGGATGCAACTGTCTTTGTGATAGTCTATCAAAGTATCACATCTGACTCGACGCGAAGGTTTTATCCTTGACAAAACCACAGAAGACAAGAACGAGAGCAGAAATGTCCAGCTATCACCGAGGCAAGGAAGTCTGAACAACCTATTTCTCTCACGGAACACGAGACAGATTGCAGAACAGTGAACGTGTTGTATGGTCTTCGGCACGACACTATGATTGAAATATATTTTTTTTTACCGAAGCCGCAATAACAGCAAACGTCCACCCAGGCATGTTGAAACTTTATGTTCAAACATTCCTCAGTTCAATATTTTCGCATCGTTGTATTGAAGGATATGGTCCAACATTTCTGGCCACCTCGACCTTTTCCTCTTGGGTTCGTCAAGCGACAGTTGAACCAGATATCATGAAACAGAAACATAGTATCACAGAGGCGATTGCTCCCGTTACTACAGAAATTTTAAACAATACGTGGTGAGAAATTGAATGCAGTTTAAAAATTCTCCGTGAAACAAATAGTGCCCATGCAGAATACAAATCGGCATTAGTTACTCTCTGTTTTCGTACAAAACACATCTTGCTAACATTTTCACAATTAAAATTATTGTATTTTGAAACGAGGGAAGTTGTATGTAGACTTCTTGTATAATCCTTTTAAATTTATGAATGCAATTTTTTAAATAATATATAATCACATTAGATAAGTGATTCACATGTACGAACAAACGAAACAACACGGCAACATACGTTTTCAATGGCGTATATGTAAAAAACACTGTACAGTCTACAACGTAACATATCATAACCAAAATAACCCATCTCATTGAAGCTTGTTCTTGTTGTAAGAATTTAAGAGTCAGAAGACGTATTGGATTTATGTGAGTATCATACACTGGGAAAAAAAATTACATGTACGGGAGTATTGCTGCATATGTGTGCAGTATGTTTCCTCAAGTAATAGAGTGATTCTTAAACAAGTATGGAAAATTATCTGACAAATTTATTGGAAAATTTCTTACGCCCTATAAATATAATTAATTAATTCGGAAGAATTTTAACAAAAAAAATTTATTTTGCTATTTAAGATATTACACAGAACTTAATTTACGATAGTAATTATTTAGTGGGAAGTGAAGTGGATGTGCTACACCTTGCTCCAGGGTTTCACACATCTGCCACTATTCCACGGAGGGTTTCTGAATGACGCTTCTTCTTAAACACATGCCGAACTTTCCGTTGAACTTTTGTTACAAGAACAGTTCTCTACACATGTTGTACCGCACGTATTCATGAAATTTTACTAATGTGTTAGAGAATTTTACCTTACAGCATGATAATTTCAATTTTACGCAAGGGAAAACAAAATACCCATAGATAGAGACATACAAAATTCGCGTTAATTTCTGAGAGCTGACTAGACTCCAAGTGACTATAGGCTCGTTCGACGTCTCCCGCTGGCCGATATTGTCGTGACTTGCCGCGGAGAATGTTACACGGTAGAGAGGCTCTGTAAAGACGTAACATACGTAAATTATAGCACATTAAATTTCGTGGCCAATTGAATCGCAGATTATGCTCTGTTATGTATAGGAAAGTGTACCAAATGATAACGTGAATTTTGCATGTCTATGGGCCATCCATCGACAATAGATAATCTTATCTTTCACATGTTTGGTAAATTTAAATGTAACATTTAACAGCGCACGTCCGCCATAACAGGCACGATAGCAGTCGAACAACGTAATAAACCGCAATGATGAATGAACGTAGGCATTAGTTTCCGATATCAACAGAAAGTGGGCTATGTTTCCGTGGCCTTAAGGTACGACAATGAGTCAAGACACTTTCTCTATCTAGCTGTCGTCCACCATCGACCACATTCATTACTGGCTAACAACATACATCACATCAAGTGGCAATTAAGTAACGAATGCCGGTTGTTAGGGTCAAAGTCGACTGCAATTTATGCGGCATGGTCATTACATCTCGGGGCCGTTGTAGCACAGTATAAACGCAAACAGAATTCTCGACAGCTGGTTTGCAAAAACTTGAATATCATTGTACTTGACCAAACAAAAGTTCTGAACGTATCTACATTCTGAAGAGAATGGTATTTTTTTGAGCTTATGACGGAAAATTAAATTAAAATCACTTCTCGTCTAAAATATAAGGTTGCATAAGCCTATTTACTGTAATTTGGAACACCTGTAAAAAGTGTCACTTTTTCCCTTCCCCCGCGTAACTGTATACAAACATTCCCTTACTTTGTGAGGGAAACATGCTTCTCATTACTCCCAGTGCAAAATTACGCTACACTAGGCATAGTAACAGAATCGTGCTGTCACTTTCACGAGAACGAAAACTACAAAGACTCACTGCGCAAGTTTTTGAGCGCGGTACGCACTGTCACAGAATTATTAACTTATTTATAAATACGCTAGAAATGAAAAATAATATTATTAGCATGGCGTTCATAAAGAGTGCACGGCAAAACGTTAAGTTTTTCTGTTAAATGTGCAATTTTTTCTATGCAGCTGTTTTGTTTAAAATAACTGGCGTATTAACAAACTACTCAGTCCATACGCGTTTACATGACGGGATTTGATGATTATGTGTATTTTAAATTTTATTAAATAAGTGCATCTAGCGCAATGCACTCCGAACTATTTATTTGCCTATATTAGAACTGGGAGAGGAATCGGCCATGGCCTTTGCCAGGGCAGGATTTACCACTAGACCTGGACCTAGGGCGCTACTTTCACAAGGGCACACTTTTATCGAGGAGAACATGTGAGGAATTTCCCCTCATTAATTTTAAAAGTGCCAGTATGGTGACAAGTAAAACATTTTTAAATGGCTTCACTTTTTGGAATTGTTGACGTGTGTTGTCTCTGTTAGTTCGATCTGCTCTATAGCCAATACATCTATTTATTTTCTAATAACTAGGGACCCTGGTTTTTCGCAAAAAAAATTTTGTCCCACTTTGTTTCAGTACCTTACGTGCACATCTACTTCATGATTATTGACAGAGTGTCTATCTGAAGAGCCGTATATCATTTGTCTGAGCCAATTACAATAAAATATCTGCAACACCTCGCGGCTGTAATTTGCTGGTAGAATCCCAAGGCTCGAGAGAGTTAAAATATCCAATCACTGGCCGCGAAGCAGAACTGCAGATGTGCACGTAAGGTACTGAAACGAAGTGGGGGTAATATTCTTTTCGCGAAAAACCAGGGTCCCTACTAATAACTGTGTTATAATTAAGCTGAATTATTATTGTGTTACTGCTACTATTATTATACATAGCGAGAGGAAAGAGCTGAGTACTTTTAAATAATGTGGTGCTGGAAAGAAGGAAAGGACGCCAGTTGTTAAGGAACGATGGAAAGCAGAGACTGCAGGGGCGCTTAGACTGTCGGGCCTAGGGCGCCCAGAAGCTTAAGTCCGGCAATGGCATTTGTTAAGGAACCGTCCCAGCATTCGCCTGGTGCGATTACGGGAAACCATAGAAAACAGGAATCAGGGTGGCCGAAGCCGAGGATCGAACCAGGGTCCTTCTGAATACGAGTCCAACGTTACGCGGTGGTCAGGTAGTGTAGTGGCATAAACCATCTTTAGCAGAAGGTCGCGGCCTTAGATCTGGCAACTCTGCACACAAGGGTCATTTTAACACTTCTTTTAATTCTCTAAAGGCAATGGCTGTACCTGATTCGTTTTTCTGCCCTACATACCGGTGAATCAGGGGAAGCCATTGGCGAGACAAATAAAGTGTTTAAATGACCCTTCCTGGCAGAGTTGCCAGATCTAAGGTCGCGGCCTTCTACCAAAGACGGTTATGGTAGTGGTTAAGGCGCGTACCTTTTAGCTCACTGATCAGTGGTACGAACATTTACGTCGACGAGTGAGAGATTTTTGGTCACCGCTTAACATCGAGCGATGGTGAGGGGTGACAGGAGATGGACCAGCCCCAGAATTATGGGGCGGGGAAAGCGGGAGCTCACAGAGAAAACCCCCCGGCACGACTCCCACATGCGAAAATCTAAGGACCGACCCCGCCGGGAATCGAACCCGGATCGCCTTGGTGTGAGGCGGATGGTCTGACCATTCGTCCACCGCGGCCCTCTTTATGAAGCTTTAAATGTACTATAACGTTATTTATCCGTTTACAAATTGATAATGAAGACGAATGTGACCGGTTTTGCGGTTTTTACCTTCACGAAAGGAACATGCAGAAAACAGTTGAGGAGGAAACTTTCAAAACAAGACATTATCTCGTAAGTCCGAACATGAGTTATCATTTGTATTTCGTTTTGGTGAGTTCTAGAGATGTACCGATACCGATAACGGATATTAAGTATTGATAAAATCGCTGTTTATCGGTAATTTTTACTGTCTTCAGTTTTTACCGATAATCATACCGATACTTTGCACCTCATTAATCAGCACGTTTTATACTCCAACACATAATTTCTTCAGTGTTACCGTATCACCATATTCCGAATATGCGAAACACTATTTTAGTGGTTGTACACATTGATATTGTTGAATACTTGGAAGCTAGGGTAAAAATACTGAAAAGAAAAAAGTTCTGGACTGTTGTAGCATTTGATAGTCGACGGCTTCTGTCACTGTTTTTTTTTTTTTAATTTTAATTTTTAAATCGTATTTTATTATTTTACTATAGCATTGCCAGTATTGTTGAACAGGCTTCCATTTTTACAGCTGGTACTGCTACAAAAATGCAGGTATAGGTATCGGTATCTGTGAATATCTGTTAAGGTTTAAGGTATCGGTAGCGTGAAAGGTATAGGTAAAAAGTGGAATGGTGCACCACATTCCTTTAAAATATCAGACGAAAATTTGTCTATGCATTCGATACCAGACATGCGCAGCAGTGACATATCATGGTTGTGTTCCAAGGCGTGTGAAATTTACACCGACGTGTATTACTGGCGAATTAGTTCCTAGCCTCTAGACCCTACTGTTCTAATAGTTCCACAAGCAGCTCAGTGTCACAGACTAAATAGTAATACAGACGTGAAGTGACGTGGCGGCTCGTTTGATACGGGCGAACTTGGCCGCTTATTGGCTGCCCGAGGCTGTTGATACCAGCCCAGTGTATGTTTGGCTCCTGCATGTTACTACAGGTTTTCAATTGGCCTGTCTGCCGGCTAGCAGGGCAGCCAGCTTACGCTGATTGGCGGTAGGCGTTCCCACCATGTTGCTGGCCAGCGAAGATATTTTACAGGCGTGTGTGACTGAGCTTGCCGTACTACCGACTATTTCACTTCTGTATTCCTAAATATTCTGTGTCTGTGTCATGCCTTGTCAACTCAACGAGCAGTATTGGGTACGAAGAGTTAGTTCGCGCCACCGTCACGCAATCGCTAGTGGGAGTGAGCTATATTGAGACTGTAGATGTTTGACGATTTTTTTAGCATTTGAATTTTGTACTGGTCTGGTCAGTAGTCGCCATTTTCGCCGCGAAGTGAACTCAAAACGGTGAAATGGCGTGAAGAATAGTTATGTTTGCTAAACTAATGTATTACGCGCGAAATGGTTTAAAGCTTTACATTTTATTAATAGCTGAAAGTTACGTCGCATAAGTGTTGTGTTCCCGAATATAAATACGTTTCGTGTACTGTGAGACACGAGGAGATTGGATTTCAAAGTTTACATGTTATTGCTGGCCAAAGCCGATTTCACTGTTTCCTAATCGTGTAAGTAGTACACTGTATCTTACATCACAGGGAAAATAGTAAGTGGAAGTAAAAATTTACAAGGGTTTTTGTCTTTTGAAGTTGCTCTGTGCTTTCATTTTCTTTGCCGTGATTAAAGTTAGGTTTTACTATTTACATATGAAAAGTAAATTAGTGACTGATTTGCATTTAAGCCTACGTGTAAACGATGAGATAAAAAATAATTTATTTGTGAGTAGTACCTATACTTTTAATGTCAAAAAATATTGTCCTATAGTTAGAGCCCACGATTTTTGGTGAAAAGGATTCTGCAACAATTTGTTTCAATGCCTTATGTGCACATATGCAGCTCTGCTTCGTGGTCAGTGATTGGCTGTATTAAGTTCTCTGCGTCTCGGGGTTTTTCCTGCAAATCACAGACGTGTGGTGTCGCAGTAACCTTGTTCCTGTTGGCACAAGTCAAATGAGCCACGCCTGTGCAATTATACATTCAGCCAATAATCAAGAAGCAGACATACAGATGTGCACGTAAGGCATTGAAACTAACTGTTGCAGAATTATTTTCACCAAAAATCGTGGGCTCTACCTATAGTTATGTACAAATGAAGAAATAATTTTTACGACGCAACACCTTAACTACTTAACTAAATTACACATACATCCAGGCGACTACAGTTAACGACAATCGAAAATGTTAGATCAATATACAGATACGAGATATTAATAACAGTCGATGTATTGTAATCGAGCCAAGAAAATCGATAGTATTGATTAGTTTCCGCCACTGCCGTGACAGCGTAGTTGTCGCTGTTCCCGTTTCGTACTATTCACTTGACCTTCTGTACTTCTCCTTATTCTATGGTCAGTGTTGTATATAGTAGTTGCTTAGCACCGCACACCTTGCAACACTACACACCATTCCACTCATTCTCACGTCATTGAAATAGTGCATTCATAACAAGGTCACAATTGCTGCTATATATCGGAACGCGTAGAGTTACAAAATGTTGCCTCCGACAATCTTAGTACCTCTTAAAGCCAGATACGTCCAAAATATTATTTGAAAAGTAGATATCACCATTGGTTTTTTCTTATTGTCGAACGGAATATGATATTTAAATATGTCACATCAGTGATCATATTTTGACCGTTGAAATAACGATTTAACTTTCGTTAGTATCCATACATATCAGTTCTTTCGCTTTCCTGTAAAACTGTATAAGGTGGACACGTCTGGTTTTGAAAGTTGCCACAGAATCATTACTAAATGCTAATTGTTCGCAGACGAAAGTAAAAAATGCGCGACAGTTTAATGACATTTGCTATACAACTGAAACAGCTCGCACAGTTTGGCAGGCAACTTATATGACGTATATGTCGACTTACCCTTGACAAAACCGCCGAGATAAAGTCGGTGCCTGAGTCCGCTGCAGTGCGTTGAACTGGGTTCGAATGTTAAGAAAAGAAAAACTTAATGCAATATTTTATAGCTAATTGTCATCAAGGAAGTATCGATTGTGTGTGTTAAGCTCTAAGTTTTGCAAATAGACTTTGAATGTAATATCTCCATGCAGACAACAATATAGAATACCAGCTATGAAAATAATGGTTTGTAAAAAATAGCAAGACAAAATAAAGGCTGTATAAAACTTGTAATATAGATGCAATTTCATTATTCGCAAGTACAACAAAATTCAACAGGTTACGGGCCCAGAAGACTTCTAAAGAAAAAGGTATATGAAACATTGTCTTGTGGAAATGATAAAGAAACTTATTAGAACCAATGCTCATGGTGGTATGTTATAATTGTAACCAATGCTCCATTGTGGTAAGTTTGATCTGTTTCTGACACATATTTGCATCTAGAATCAAAACTAAAGGTACAGACACAGCTTGTTAAAATGGCACAGAATGATTCAGATTTATCCTCCGTCGAAATGTTAGTTGATCATAACAGTTTTGCTATGTGGAAATTCGACATTTCTGTGTTACTACGTTCATCAGAAATAGAACATGTTGTGTTTGGCACTGAGAAATTAAGCGATAAAGAGTCAGATAAAGACAAAGATAAGTGGTTAAGAGATGATGCAAAAGCTCAAAAAATCATTGTATTTACAATTGACAAAAAACTTAAAATCCATATTGTTAATTGCACAAGTGCTGCAGCTATGTATGCGAAGCTAGAAAGTCTGTATATGAGAGACCAAGCACAAGCACAAAATACGTTGATGGAAGAATTCTTTAGGTTTGAATTTGATACAAGTAAAGATATGGCAACTAATCTGAGTATTCTTGAGAATATTGTGAAAATAAACGCAATTTCAAAGAAAATTGATGAGGAATTGCAAATGGCACGTATCATGTCGATTCTACCGAAAAGTTTTCAACCTCATTTCACAACAGCTTGGGAATCGGTAACAAAAGATGAAAAAACGTTGGAAAAACTAAAGGCACGTATTTCGAGAGACGAAATTCGTTATTACACCAAATCTGATACCAGTAATGAATCTGTCGCATTTAAAACAAACCGTCTAAAATGTTATGGATGTGAATCAACAACACACTTTCTTCGTGACTGTCCTAAAAATAAAAACGGTAATAAGAAGACAAAACGTTACCCAAATTGTTCGTTTTGTAAGAAAAACAATCACCGAGAAGATAAATGTTTTTTAAGGAAGAAACACGTCGATGAAAGAAAATCGAAAGATGAAAATATAGTTGGTTTCCTTAGCATTGAAGAAAGAACAAATTGTGGATTTGTAACCAGTGAAAATCAAGAAATTCTGTTTGTTTTAGATTCAGCAGCAACTTCTCACATGGTAAATGAAAACTTGCTTATTGAAAAAAGGGACTTGTCTCAAATTGTATATACATCTAAAAAGGGCGAACATTTGGAAGCAAAGAGTATAGGTAAGATGATAGCTGATGAATGTGAATTGAAAAATGTTTTGTATATCCCTGGACTCGAGACAAAATTGCTTAGTGTTCCAGCAATCACTCGGAATGGAGGTGAAGTAAAATTCACAAATAATAAGGTTCTGATCAGTAAAGATGGAAAAGACATACTAGAAGGTAAAAAGCAAAGCTCCGGCCTATATATAATTGCAATACATACCATTTTTGACAAAACTGCACATTTATCATTTGATTCTGATTCATCACATGATGTTACATTCACAAGAGAGCTATACTCGTCAAAAATGCCAGAAAAACCACCACTTTTAATATCTTGCAGAGAAGAAGAAAACGAACATTGCTTTGAAAATGATGGTAAAGTTGAAGATGAAAAAGTTGAATTTGAAGTCAAAGCAGGCTCTTGTAACTCAAGAAAAACAGAGGAAGAAAATATTCTACAGAATACTATAAGTAGTGTCGAAAACCAGGAGAACACGACATGCTGCAACAACAATGTAGAGAAAGAAAAAATTAAACGAACAAAGAAGATACCTGAAAAATTGAAAGACTATGTTTTACTTACATATGAAGAGGCTACTACTGGAGACGATGCTGAAATGTGGAAGAAAGCCATAGAAG